>JARYGA010008992.1:0-281543 GCA_030545235.1 Helianthus tuberosus | reverse complement strand
TGCGGAGCTGCTTAAAAAGGGAACAATTCCAGTGGACCGCAGAGGCCGAAAAAGCTTTCCGGGAAATGAAAGAGTGTTTGATTCAACTCCCAACTCTAACCGCACCACGCAAAGATGAGCCACTTATCTTGTACTTATCTGCCGCGGACAACGCGGTAGGCGCGGTACTCATTGTGGAGCGGGAAGGAGTTCAAACACCCATCTACTACATCAGCAAAATGCTCAACGACCTAGAGACGAGGTACTCCATCATGGAGAAGTTGGTATTAGCACTAGTACAGGCGTCAAGACGGTTGCGACGATACTTTGCAAACCACGTCATCACGGTGCTAACCAACTATAGGATCGGCCCGATCCTATCAAAACCCGACATCTCTGGCAGATTAGGAAAATGGGCAATTGAGTTGGGCGCACTTTCACTGAACTATAAACCGCGCCCCGCGATCAAAGGCCAGGTCTTGGCTCATTTCGTTGCTGAAGTACCAGCAAATCGCATTCAAGAATGCGAAGAAGAGCAAAACCCTGCATTGCCACCATCCTCCGCAGAAACTTGGGCACTATATACAGATGGTGCATCTAACGAAGAGGGTGTAGGTGCAGGTCTGCGACTCGTTAGCCCTGATGGGCAAGAGCTTACCTATGCAATCCACCTCGATTTCAAAAGCACGAATAACGAGGCAGAATATGAGGCTCTACTGGCAGGGCTGCGTCTGGCAGTCAAACTCGACGTCCAACATTTGGATGCACACGTCGACTCACTATTGGTTGCAGGGTAGATACGCGGCGACTATGCCGCAAAAGGGGATATCATGATCCTCTACCTCGAACAAGCCTTGCAACTGAAATCAAATTTCACCTCCTTCAATATCCACCATATCAACAGGAGTGATAACAAACCCGCGGATGCACTATCAAAACTGGCATCCACCAACTTCCAACACCTGGCAAAAGAGGTACGCATCGAGGTTCTGCAAAATCCCTCAGTACCCTTGCGCCAAGTCAATGTCATCCAATACGGTACAACATCCTGGATGACACCGATCATTGCATACTTACAATCAGGTGTTACTCCCGAAAGCAAGGCAGAGGCACGCAAGCTACAATACAAAGCGTGTCATTACCAAATGGGAGACGGTATCTTATACCGTAAATCATACCTGGGGCCACTCCTACGATGCGTCGACCCTCAAGATGCCACGTACCTTATCAGAGAAATACACGAAGGAATATGTGGCATACACGCAGGCCCACGCATGGTGGTGGCCAAAATCATGAATGTCGGGTACTACTGGCCCGGCATGCACCTGGAAGCAGTCAAAGTCTTGCGCAAGTGTTTCAACTATCAGCGGCATGCTCCCAAGACCTTGCGCCCCAAGAACAACCTGATCCCCGTCACCACCGCATGGCCATTCCAAAAATGGGCAATCGATGTGGTAGGGACCATTTCCAGACGCACCAGGTGCAGTGAAATTTAGCATAGTGGTTGTCGCCTATTTTACAAAATGGGTAGAGGCAAAACCACTCGCATCAACCACCGTTATGATAACAAGGAAGTTCGTCTAGGAACATATCATCTGCCGCTTCGGTCTACCAATGTGCATCGTTACCGAAAACAGTACCAACTTCGCTGCCGACGACTTTCAAAAATGGCTAAAAGAGCTCAACATTGAACACATATTCTCTTCAGTGGCGCATCCAGAAGGGAATGGCCAAGTCGAGAGTATCAATAAAAGTTTAGTCGAAGGCATCAAAGCACGGTTGGGGACAGCCCGACGCGGCTGGGTTGATGAACTCCCAAGTATCTTATGGGCTCACAGGACAAGCCCAAAGACAAGCAACGGTGAGACACCCTTCAGCCTGGTCTATGGCACTGAAGCGGTGATCCCCGCGGAAGTAGACCTCCCCTCACCTAGAATGTTGGCTATCAACAAGATAGACAACAATGAGGAACGCAGGGTTGACTTGGACCTCCTATAAGAAAGGGGTGAAAACGCGGCCATCAACGAGGCCAAGTACAAAACCAAACTTGAAAAGTACTACAATGCACGCGTCCGCATTTGTACCTTCAACCCAGGAGACTACGTCCTTCATGACAATGAAGCATCTAACGCGGAACGCCCAGGGAAACTTGCCCCCAAGTGGGAAGGACCCTACCTCATCCAAGAGGTCCTGGGCAAAGGCGCATATAAACTAAAAACATTAGAAGGCGAAACTATCGTACGCACATGGAATGCACAACAGCTTCGACACTGTTATATGTAAGCCATGTTTTCACATTTACCATGTAACCTATCGGGCCGCAGGCCATTTGTACATAAATAAATAAATGATTCAATGCAATATTGTTTATTTACTCCTATTACAAATGCGTGTTCCACTCTGCGGTATCTACAAAAATAGATTGGCAAAATCTTCATTCGCGATACCCACACAGAGTGGCGACCACACACAACTATTGTAATAGGCCAACAATGGCAAAACATTAACCGCCTATCCGGCAGGACAGGCGACTACGGTTTTCACAAAACCTACACAATTCCTACACCCCAACGGGATAAAAACAGGAATTGACTAGTACTAATACGACAAAGGTATAGAGTATAATTAACCGCACTTTACAACGAGTAAAGTTCTTCATACTTGCATATCATCTAGATATGCAAAAGGCAATTACAGACTTAGTGTTATTCACAATAACATTAAACTCATACAGGTTAAAACATGCAAGTAATAAAAACACTTGTACAAATTGAACAGAGAGGTTAAAACTTTATATTCAAAAAATTTCTACACCTACGCGGTGCACAAGGGATTTACATAAAGTTCTTAACATTTATATGAGGAAACAAAAAAGGCACGCAGGCCAGCCTAGTCATTCTTTGTACCGCTGGAACCCGCACCATCCTTACCCTCAATAGCAGGCTTTTCCTCATCTTCCTCATCCGCATATAACACTCGCAAGCGGTCCACATAGTCCTCCGCATATAGGCATTCTTCAAGATCCTCAAGAGCGGCAATGGTTGTTTCGTTATACGCCGCAACCGCAGCAGGAAGAAGCGCTTCAGTATCCACACCGTGGAACCCGGATCGCTCATCAGTATATTTGCCCTGGGCCATAACATTCATATGAGCAATGCAACGATTGTAGCCAGCCTTAAAACCCGCATCCCGGGCACGCTCCCTAATCTCATTGACACCTGCCACATTCTCAGGTGCGTCATGAATGGACGTAACAATATGCGAAACAAGAATAAAAAGGTTATCAAAGGCAAACCTAAAAAAGATAACAAAAAGAACGGATACTTACATGTCCGATCCCGTGCATACGCATCCATTCACGATCGGCCTTGAGCAGATCAAGTGAAGAAGCAAGGCTATCTCTAGCCTCTGCAGCCTTTCTTGCCCGCGCTTCAGATTCAGAAGCACGGGCAGAGACCTCCTCAATAGCGACCCCCCGGGTCCGCACTTCAGCCTTTTAATAAGGGAAACACAAGTATACAAAAATAATCAACATACTTATAAGACATGTACAAATTCAAAAGCAAGAGACTTATACCTGGAGGCCCAGGATAGTTTTGGTTAAGTTGGTGCGGTCAACATTTACCCCTTCAAGAGCCCTTGCAGCACGGGCCTCTGCCTCCTTGGCTTCTTCAAGAGCCTTGGCAAGGCGAGCTTCCGCTTCCTTGGCTTCTTGGGCAGTAGCAACAGCTGCGGCTTTTTCTTTAACCAACGCAGCGTTCGCTGCCTTGGCATTGGTAAGCTCCTGACGAACATGAAAAAGAATTTCATTCTGTTTGGCCCAAGATTCTTTCCAAGTCTTGCGCTCATCAGATAGCATCTTGCGCTCATTTGAAAGAGTTTCTTTCCAACTCTTGCGCTCATCAGAAAGCAGTTTTGCAAGGGTACGAACCTGTTTAAGCTCAGCAGTTGCAGCCCACTCCTCATTCTGCTTACGCTTTTCAAAGGCAGTCTTATCCTTTTCAAGCTGCTCCGCGCCATCACGAGCAGCCCTCACCAACTGTTCGGCCTCAGCCCGCAAGCGCGTATTTTCCTCCTCCTTGCGTCCCAGCACCTTATAGTTTTCCAAAATGGCATTCGCCATTATGGAACTCCCCACAAGCATGGAGGAGAGTTGGTTAATCTGGACCTCAGTTGGCAAGGCACGGGCCCGATTGACTTCAAATGGGGTGCCCAAACCACCCAAAATCTCCCTACACGCGAAGGGGTCAGCAGACACATCATCCCCTTGCATTACAGTCCATGGGGGGCGATGATAGGTCATGGTCCGGTCTTCAGTATAGGTGTGGTAATAAAACTCCAATTCAGACTCTTTAGGCTGAATGGGAGTCTCTGTAAAACCCGCACCCCCAGAAGCGGAACCAGAAGCCTTCTCAGCAGCGGGAGACTTCTTCCCCCCAGTATAAGCAAACTTCAGGTTCAAATCATCAGTGTCCTGCGGGGAGATCAGATTATCAGCAGAGTCCACCGTATCATAGATCTGAGCCGCAGGCCCCTTCCCAGTATCCTCCGCCCGCGCAGAGGGCTCAGGCACCACTTTAACCCCCACATCCGCAGCTGTGTCATGCGGAGGGGAATGAGGAGCATCAAAAATGGAGAAACCTTCATCGTGCGGTTCTGTAATCAAAGCAAAAAGACTTTAAACTACAAGTACAAAGACAATACTTGTAAAAGTTACGAATTACTTACCAGAAACCACCACAGGTTTAACAGACTTCAGAACAGCCGTCCGTCAGGTCTGAATTTTCGGTTTCTTCTTCTCACCAGCATCAACAGCCTTATCTGCCTTTCTCTTCTTCTCATCAGCAGGCTTGGAACCCGCAGAGGTCCCACCTGCAACCGCACTACCACCTGGAACACCCAAACCCTCAAGGGTGTCAGATACTACCACGTAATTGGTATATCTGTGGTAATGAGAACGAGAGATACCTGCCACCTGCGGCACCAAAGGCGGAACAGCAGGAGCCTCAGGTTTTTTCTTGCCACGACCCCGCGGAACTTTCTCCGCAGGCTTCTTCGGAGCACCCTTCGCCTCAAACTTACCCAGGGCCCCAAGAGCACCTGCGTGTAAATCACAAAACAGGCAAATAAGAAACACGAACTTCTTTACAAAAAAGTAAGAAGATTATATAATATACCTTCGCCTTACGGCAGGGGTGCGTTCAACGCATCGCGAGTAGGAACGCGGAAGTTCCTAAGAATGGTTAAGTTAAAACCTTCACATTCCGCAGTCTCAACAATTTCAAGCTTGCCTTCGAAAGACGGATCAAATATTTTCCATAGCTCAGCATCCCCTGATAAGTACTTTTACAAATCAGTAACAATGTCTAAGAAAAGAAACCGCAGAAGAGTTAAACACATACCTCCACTTTTCTCCCGCACAACGGGCTTTGCATGCCTATCAGCCCTGGTCAACATCATCCGCAGCACCCACAGCTGCGTGTTGTCCAACTTCTGATGCTCAATGGTCCTTAACCTTGGGAAACACTCCACCATTCCCGGACCGGGAAGATCAATATCCTCTACAGGGATCACCTCGTTCACGTTGCGGAAAGTCATCCTCGCAACAACCGCCGCGGCCTTAACGTAGAAGAACTTCCTCTTCCACGTCGTGATACCCTTGGGGGGGTCATCAGCTTGGTGCTCCCATACCGTTGGCTAAAAGAAAAAAACCCAGTATTTACAGTTAACTGGTAGAACCGCCGGAAATTCTCAACGGTAATCGGCAAACCAAGAGCACGAAAGGTGTACTCAAAGTTTCTAATACGAATCATCCCGAAAGGACTCATCTGAGAGATATGAAGTTTGTAAAACTCCAAAACTTCGGCAACAAACACGGTTAATGGTAAACGAAGGTTACCATCACCGAATGAATCAGCCCACATAGTGACATAACCGGCCGGAGCATTAGCACCGGTGTCACCCTCATTGGGATAAAGAGCCCCAAACTCCTTGGGCATTTTTATACTGGTCATCAGTCGGTTAAACAGCACCGGGGATCACTTCAAAGGTGGTAGGCCACCACCGGGGGCACTACCACCGTCGTCTTCTTCTTCCCCAGCCACCGGAGAAGAAGGTTCAGGGTTTTCACCCTCCACATTGTGTGGGTTAGATGGTTCAGCCATCGAGAAATGTTAAGAAGAAAAGTATTGAGTTTACAAGAAAACTCAGAAAATCACTGGAAATACAGACTGACTGGTCGGAGAAGATGAAGAGAATACTCTTTTCTTTCAACAGAATTTTCGAAAAATTTGAATAAAGTGAGGAAACCACAAACGGTTTCTCCTTATATACTCATCGCAATTAATGCGATACAGTAACCGACTCAACACGTTCAAAAAGGGCCAATTACGTGTCGCCACGTGTTCAGCGCTGTTTCCGCTGACGGTTATCACGCGCGCGTGGCCGCCCACGCACCTGACAGAATGGACTTTAACACTACTTGCTACAGTGCATTTATGACCTCGGGCAATGGAAACGTCCTTTCAAATCAGCACATGACAGAATCCTACCAACTTTCAACAACCCACACGTGCGGTCAGCCACGTAGGCAGCACAAAAGCGACAAACATTATCCAAACATAAGCGGCATGCGGTTTCTCTGGTTTACCACACCATAACCCATACCGCATGTCGTTTTTTACATACCCCTCAAAAAAGGCAAAAATATATATATCTAAATTATATAAAGGGGTATAACCAATCTCCGCACATACCCACGAGCACACATGGAATATGCGGAGATGACACACACGAACCCGCACAGGTGTGTCAGATACTCAGAACCAGCATGGTTCTTTGGACTGCGAAAACCGCTTCTGAGGATGCGGTAAACCGCACTCCATGTAAGCTTCTTCAAGCTTCAAAACCCTCATTTCCGGTTCACAACCACAGAGGGGACGAAATCAGCTTCTCCTCAGGGAAAAGGACAAGTATGCTGGGCAACCGCACATCAGCAACCCTGACTCCTGATCCTTCAAGAGCCACATCCAGGCTACAAGACTTCTAGAAGCGAGTTCTTTGCTGCAAACCGCAACCACTCATGGGTAGCTGCTATAAACCGCAACTATGTGAGCGACAACTAAACCACCACGCGGTTAAGCAAAGCTACTTCAAGGAAAACCGCTTTCCAACTAAGCATGAAGGAAAGTGGTTACAGAACGAATGCGGAAGAGTTTCAACCAACTTCCCAAGCACCTAAGGTGATCTCCTCCGGCGACACTACTTAAAGGAAAACTACTTTCCACCAAAGTGTGAAGGAAACTGGCTCCAGAACGGTGGTAACAAGTCTGCTTATGACTAGTTACCCACCTATGGACCGCATAGAATAAACAATGGTAGGCACAACCATGCCTATTACCATGTTTATCTGCCCATAGTCCAGATTCACATTGTTCGACCAAACACGGCCAACAATGACGCAACTACCCCGCGTGGCTCAAACACACATGGCCAACAAGGTGTAGCAACGAGGTAACCGCAAAGGACGTGCGGTTACTTGAGAGCTAAACCGCAGAGGACGTGCGGTTACTAGAGAGCTAAACTGGAGAACACGAACACCCCACAAAACAGGGATCATCGTTATATGTCCAGTTGCTGAACATAGAGCTTGAGCAAAGTACTTACAACTTTGCATTAGCTGACGCAGAGGTCACAACTAGAGTGGCGGAGACAGACATCTTCCGTCACGATCTCAAAGGTTGGTTCGAAACACCAACAGATGGCTGATAACATCAGGAAAAGGTAGACCAAGAGTCAAGTCCTTGGCTGAGAATTCCGCATCAGACGGAACTTGCCCACCGGACATACTTCTCAAAGGAAGAAACAATCCACTCGAACGACCTACCGATCGGACAGCGGTCCGAACAAACAGGTACACAGTTTGATTTAATGAAAGTAGGAGGCATCCGCATGGCCCATATTTTACCTTCTAGACACCATAGTCCAGTATTCCTCCCACATGCAACTTGCATAAGGAAGAAACACTAGATTGGGGGGACTTGAAGGGGTATGGTCCCAGATCTCGCGTCAGCATGACCGCGAGTGACCATTACCCTTATCAAAAACCCCCACCAGCAATAACTTACCTGTGTCCGTGCGGGCACGCGCGAACACAGTGGTCCAATCTGTCCAGTGATGAGAAGACTTACCTTAAGGACGGAAATTAATGTTACGCATAGTGATGCGGCTCGGCACCGCATCCTATGAACATTTTCGTCACGACAAGGGATCTGGACAACAGTAACAGTCACTAAGCGGCGATGCGGCGTGGCACCGCATCCCACATACATCTTGGATGGAACAAAGAACGCGGGAACAACATCAGTGACCGCAAGCAGCGATGCGGCCTGGCACCACATCCTGCCTACAAGGCAAGTGGGTCTGACACCACAGTGCAAGTGGCACTGGGAACAGTCACCTATCAGCATACGTGTGCAACAGTCTGACACCACAGCAGGACGTGGCATCACCACCGTAACCGACAGGTCTGACACACCTGCAGGTAGCTGTGCGATGTCAGACTAACTACTCAACTACCCTCCTTCACTCCTCGGCTATAAATACCCATCCCAAACCAGGTTTGAGGTATCACTTCTCAACTCTCTCACTACTACTACTACTATCATACTTTGCTTCCCAAGCAAACTACTGATTCTCACGCCGGAGAGTGGTAACAAGGAGCACCCCCACCCCATCCTCCTTGTTACGAGTCACGGCTTGTTTCCTTGTGCAGGAAACCAACCAGCGGACGATCCAGCCAAGGATCCTCGGAAAGAAGGGATTAACCCTACTTGACGAGACCAGTGAGTTAACCCCACCCGGTTAACCATTGTTTCATCAATGTCCTTGTCTTCCACATTTATAACAAATAACAATATCTTGTTTACCTTGTTTTTTCTTTTGAAAATCAATCTTGTCTTTGTAATATTTTTTTTATTTTTAATATATTGTTTTCTTTTATAGTTTTTCTTGATAAATTGTTTAGGAATTTTCTTTTTAGATTTAGAAGGAGTTTTAAATGGTTCAAGTCCATATTGTTGATAAAAGCTTCCTAATTCCTTATGGCCTTGGATACCATCCTTTTTTTATTTTTTCTTTTAATTTTAAATCATTACATATTTTTAATCCTTCTTGATTTACATAATTTATTATTTGTCCATATGATAAATCTCTATAAGGAATATTATTATTAAAATCTTTTTTAATTTTTTCTCTAATTCTTTCTGCAAATAATTTTGGTAACCCAGCTATAAATCTTTCTTTCCAATAGGCTTCTTTACAATCATCTCTAGTCATAACTTTTGATAGAAATACATCTTTATACCATCTAAAATCTTGTAATTTTCTACATGTCAGATTTAATAATATTAAAGAATTTCTTTCTTGATAATCTGTTGGATTTCCAATAAAATGTTTAATTATAGCAAACATTAAAGTATTAATTATATCAGGTGTTTCAGTTGGAACCTGAACATTATTTTCTGTCTTAATAATTAATTTTTTAGCATTTTGAATTATATGTTTTTCTTCTTCTGTAAGATACTTATCCCACCAACCTTTAAGAATTCCCGTAAAACCAGAAACTATCATAGTAAGAATTTGAGCTTCATTATTTCCATTTGCTTTATATGCATTAGCTGTCATTATCATTTCTTGTAATAGATTAAGAATTTGATGTTCTGTTTGACCTTCTATATTCCATTCGTATAGAGAGGTTCCATCATATTTTGCTTGAACTAAAGTATGTCGTTCTTCAAATTGTAAATCAGGTGGGGTAGGTCTAGGATAATAATTTCTTGTTTCAGGCCTATTAGTATAAGTATTATTTTTTGAGAAATGATAATTTCCTCTTTTAATTTTGTTTATAGAATCTTCTATCTGAAAATCATTAAATTGTTCTTCAATACTTTGAATTTCTTGTGCTGAAATAACGTTTATATTTAGTTTTGAAATTTTTGAAAAAATATCTTTTAACATATCCTGTTGTTTGTTTAGATTTATTGGGATATCTATACTATATGGTTTAAATATTGGATTTTCAATAGTTTCAGTAATTAATTTAGTATTTGAAGTACTAGGTTGATCTAGATTTTTATTATTAGTTTCAATCATTTCTAATTTTTCTCCTATGGTATTTAATTTTTCATTAGTATAATTATTTTGAAAAATACTTGTCTTTACATTTTTATTTAAATCTTCATTAGTGTTTGCAAAGGGTTTTGCAATATAATCTTTATTTTCAGTTTTTATTTTTATATCTGTATGTGGAGAGTGTATACTAGTAATATCTTCATTTTTATCTATAATTGTATAGATTTTGGTTATAGTATTACTAACAGATATATTTTCAAAAAATGGATACTTAATTTTATTTTCTATACAGTAAAGAGGAAACCAGGAGAAAAATAGGATATTTTCATCATCTTCACACATATATAAGTGCCAATCAATCTCATGTAAAAATCTTTCATCTTCATCGTATGTAGAAAAATACCATATTAAATTTTTATTATTATACTCATTGAACATTTTATCTTTTAAATATTTTAACATTTCTTTATCCATAATTAACAAGTTGTGCTTGAAATGTTTTCTATAAGTTTTACTCTATAATTAATTTCTTCTCTTAATCTTTTTTCTAAAAATAATATATAGCTAGAGGGATGATACGGGTTAGATGTAT
The DNA here is from genome assembly GCA_030545235.1 of Helianthus tuberosus. NCBI lineage: Eukaryota > Viridiplantae > Streptophyta > Magnoliopsida > Asterales > Asteraceae > Helianthus > Helianthus tuberosus. The sequence goes on along the minus strand of JARYGA010008992.1, from coordinate 270,841 downwards.
AATTAGAGGGATGATACGGGTCGGATGGAGGCATGTTGCAGGGATTTTTATATTCTTCTATTCTTTCTCACAAATATTTTATTCTTCTATTGCAATTTTTCAAAAACCAAATATTGTAATTTCTTCGAGCTTGAATTTTTTAATCACTCATTGTATTTCTTCATAATTTTCCATATCAGACTTAGTAAGGACATAAGTATTATTATCACTATCATTTTCTTCATATAGTGGTCTTGGAATAGTATTTGAAAAATCAACACCTTTCATTTTCATTGATAAACTTCTTTTAAATAGACTTTTATCTAAAGTATTTCTAGAGGTACTTATATATATAGGATAAGGTTCAGTCAGGAACCACCTTTTATTGCGAAAACTGCGAGAACCAATGTAAAAACAACCAAAAATACCTAAAAATAACTAAAAACACCCAAAAATTTTTTATTATTTTTTATATAAAAATTGCTACTTTTAGTTTAAAAAAAAATTCGAGTAACAATTATGGATGCACATGTGCATATGTATCATTTCTTTGACAAATTCCATAATACATTACCAGTATTAGACAATTGCAATTTTATTTACACTACCATCCGTAATACACTACTTTTTACATTAGTAATATATAAAATTCACATGTGCATCTATATGTATGAACATAATATAACGTGTTTTTAGCATGGTTGCAAAAGTCGCTAGGCGCTCCCTAGTCGGATTCTGGATTACTCGGGAAGTACTCGACTTAGGCGGAGATTACTCGGGGAGTAACTGGCCTGGGCGAACAATACTCGTGTCTCGGCAACCTACCTTATAGCGATTACTCGTGGATTACTCGGAGCCTAGGTGGGACTTTTACAACCATTGTTTTTGGTACACTACTTTGAATACACTTTACTTTTCATTTATCATAACATTCATAATACATTACTATTACCTCTTACTATCCATAATACACTACCATTATCTCCTACTATCCATAATACAATATCATTATCAATATGTATATTATTTTTTACTTTAGCACATGTGCATCAACACCCTTCATACCATAACAAACAACATATTACATCATAAAGTGACAAATATAAACCACCAACGACTAGATATAACTAACCAAGAACATGTATATTGGCCTACTTCATCATTCAAAAGCACAAACTTTTTGTACAAAAACACGTTATATCATGTTCATACATATAGATGGATATGTGCATTTTATATATTACTAAGGAAAAATTACAAGTTTTGTCATTTATCTTTATACCACTTTTCAGGCGGTGTCCTTTTTAACGAATGTTGACAGGCGGTGTCCTTTACTAGGTATTTTGTTGCAAGTTTAGTCCTTTACACCCAACCCATTTAAAAAACCCTATTAATTGGTGACAGACGGTGTCCTTTACTAAGTATTTTGTTGCAAGTTTAGTCATTTACCTAGCTATTTTGTTGCAAGTTTAGTCCTTTACACCCAACAATTAACAGGGTTTTTTAATGTAAAAAAGAGTGTATTACGGATGGTAGGGTAAATGAAAGTATAATTGTCTAATACTGGTTATGTATTACGGAAGTTGTCAAAGAAATTATACATATGCATTGATAATTGTTACTCGATTTTTTTGGTAACCAAAAATAACGATTTTTAATTAAAAAAATAAAAAATTGTATGTTTTTTAGGCATTTTTAGGTTTTTTTGTATTCACATTGGTTGTAATGGTTCTCGCAATAAGAGTAGTTATCAAATAAACCATACCCTATATATTATTAGGATTTTATGGTTTGGAAACAATGTCACACGTTTTACTGGCCCATAGCATCGGGGCACATCCTTGCCCTTCTTCTCTTAAGAATGCTATTAAATGTATCAATCTTCTAGAAAACTAACAAAGTCTACAAAAGAGAGGTGGCCTTCGTTCATATAAACTTTCACACTTCAATTACACTTAAGGTTAAAAGTTTTCCTCTTAATCCCTTCACGTTTACATGTTTGATTGATTTGAGAGAGAAGGATCGAATCCGTCGACCCTCCAAGCACGCATTGTTATAACGTGGATTAGTGTTACTTAAACTTCACCTCTTAAACCATTTACGTTTATATTTTTATGATTCATGATTATTATAACGCTGTCCACAAAGACATACTATAATCATTAGTTTGTGAAAAGAAAAAAAAGGTTACCATCAAAATAGCCTAACAAATTATAAATACACTCTTGTTATAAATTTTGCCAAAACTATTTATGTTATTATTTTTTTAGTAAAAAGTTAGTAAATAAAACCTTATCTAGAAGTTAAAAATTTACGATTAGCAAATAAATGTCATTTTCAGAAAGGCAAATTGGATTTAAATAATCCCAACTCACTGTTATTGGCCAATAATAATCCCAACTCATTTAATCACCAATAATAATCCCAACTATTCACTTTTGTTTGTAAAATACTCCCAGTTAAAAAAACACTAACTAGGTTAAAAAATTGCTGACGTGGCAGTTGATGTGGCATTTTTTGATGACGTGGTAGCTGATGTGGCAGTCTACATGGCATTTTTGATGACATGGCAACTGATGTGGCAGGTGACGTGGCATGCGACATCAGCAATTTTTTAACCTAGTTGGTGTTTTTTTAACTGGGAGTATTTTACAAACAAAAGTGAATAGTTGGGATTATTATTGGTGATTAAATGAGTTGGGATTATTATTGGCCAATAACACTAAGTTTGGATTATTTAAATCCAATTTGCCTTTCAGAAACAATAGTCCTTTTTCGAATGACGTATAAAGGTAAAAGGAAGATATATCGACTGAAGTTGCAAAAATAATACAATTGATGCCCTATGGGTAACGGTTAATGCTTCTAAGAGGTATTTTTCGTCATATCACCATGATAATGCCTCGTCAAAAAATGTGTAACGTTTAATGTCCCTTAATGCTCATTTCATTCATTACTTTCCATTATTTTTCTACTCTTTAGGCATTATTCTAGAAAGGTTCGTCCCTCTTCGTTCTCTTATAATGCCTAATGGGGCGGTATTGAGGGCATTATCAAACTATTTTACGCCCCTATAATGTCCATGGAGTAGGATCAAATAGAAACCACATTTCGTATATAAACTGTAAGAACTATTAAAAAATTGTCATGTGTCAAGTCCTAAATAATATCGAGTATATTAAATTCTCTATAATCATGCTAACAAACAATTAATTTTTTATTTGTATCTTTTTTTTTTCAATGTGTTGATATAATTTTCATTAAGAAAAGTGTTGATATCATTCACATATGTGCTAAAATCAATTATCTTAATTAATTTTCATGTGCTAATATAATTTAAAAGTGTTACTTTTATGTATTTATTGTTTTAGTATGTGCTAATTTCACATATGTGCTAATTTAACCATAGGATAAATATGGTTTGCACCGTAACCAACCTTGTATGCTCATTACACATGCCTTAAGAGTGGCCAATTAAAAAAATAAATTAAGGGATATGCATAGCTCGTCAAAGCCGTGTGAATGACTTATCTAGTCTAATTTCGTTAATTTAATCTAAAAACATACACATTACTATGAGAATGCATTTAATACAGGCTCATAAACATAAATAAAGGTATATTGTGACTAATATGATTCACTGGGTAGACAATGACAATTGTATGAAACGCAATAGCAATAAACCATTTTTTTATAAGGGTGCTACTTTCTACACCCCCCTAATTACTTTTTACACCTCCTCCTCTCACATACTTACAGGTGGGACCTGCGTGAGACCGACAGTTTTCCTCTCACAAGGGGGTATAAACAAGAGGGGGGTGCGTTTAGAATCAGCCTTTTTATAATACTTATTTGTTTACACTTTAATTAATAATTTATGTGTTTATAGTTGAAAACGTGTTTTTTAGAATTTCGTCTTTGAAAGTTATGGATGTGACAGAATGTTGAGTTATTATAGTCAAGTGACTTTTTCTAGTTTAATATTGTTGTGAAATTTTCTTTAATAGAATTAAATATTAGAGTAAAATTCTGTTTTGTTTCATGTTGTTTGATCGTTTTAATGGTTTTGCCTCAATTATTTAAAAACGTTCATTTTCCTTCAATAGTTTACTATGTTTTTCCTATTTTGCTCCCCGCCTCTAACTCCATCCAAAATATTTGTTAACTAAAAGGGTATTTCAGTAATTTTATAAATAAAAGCAATGGTATTTCAGTAATATTATATCACATACATACACTCTCAGTCTCTCATCTCTCTGTCTCTTCTCCATCACAGCTCTATACTCTCTCTCTCTCTCTCTTCACCATAACCAGCCACCACCAGATCACCACCAACAGCCACCATCTCCATCAACTCTACACCAACAACAAGCGCCACCATCTTCACCGCCAGTGATCCTCACCGCCGACGTTTCAGATTTGACCAGATCCAGTACCCCATCGAGCCAAGAGAGAGAGATAAAGAAAGATTAGGGCTTCGATATTGCTCAGATATGTGATTTTATGCTTCAATCTATGGTTATGTGAGACATGGTTATCTGTGTTTTAGATTTATATCTAGTACTTTTTTTAATAATCTGCTAGAAGAATCATTAGTTGGCCAGGTATCAGTACCTGCTATCAAACTGACATTCTATTGTTGTCTTTTAGCTTCTTCAAGCTTCTTCTCATAATATGCCACATCCTTCTGCTTCTTGTTCTTGCACTCAGAAGCATAGTGCCCCTTTTGTTTGCATCTATAGCAAACAATCTCTGCCTTCCCTTTATCTCTTGACTTACCTTTCATCCTCCCCCTATCACTCTTCTGGAATTTGCCACTTCCACCTCTCAATCTATGCTCAAACGTTTTTGTGAGCAAAGCAATAGCCTCTGCAAAGGCTGAAAATCTGATGAAGCATCAAAGTTTTCTATGTTTTGGCAGTGAGAGGGTTGTGGATCTGAGATTGGTACTCCTTGTGTATTTGAAACAAGAGCTATAGGTCCACCTATGTGGTTTGAGTTTTCATAGATTTCCTCTTCTCTTGGGACAAGGATGTTGTAAAGATCATGTAAGTTCATGTTCCCTAATTCAAGGGTTGATGCCAAGGTCATTATGAGACTTCTCCATTCTCTTGGCAGTGCATCAAGAAACTTTACATTCTTTTCATCGTTAGACTTCTCAATACCAAACTTTTTAAGTTCATTTAAAAGTTTAGTGAACCTATGATATGTTTCTGAAAGAGTCTCATTTTGGAGACTTTTGAATCTGTCGTATGAAGAAACACAGTTAGTTCTCTTGTTTCTTTTCATTCTTTCTCCTCCTTCACAAAGATTTTCCAGTTGATCTCAAATCTCCTTAGCAGATGCACAAGCATCTACTTTTGAGAATATGTCGTTTGGAAGTGCCATAATCAGGAGTGATTTAGCCCTTTCATCAGCAGGTACCAGATCCTGATCTTCTTTGTTCCAATGTACTTCATTTTTAGGAGCCAAGGAAATAGGGATAGCTGGTATTTCAACAGTTGGTTTTGTGGGCCTTTCACAATGGATTGAAACAGTGCTCGATCATGTCCATTTAGGAAATTGATCATCCTGATTTTCCATTAGGGGTACTCCTCTCTGACCAAATTCGGAGGCTTTGACATAGAACCAATGTTGAAAGCATTGTTCCAGGATTGAAAGTTTTCCATATTTAGTATATGAGATTGTTATAAAAAATATAAGCATTTAATCTTTTGAAAATGTTTTATCCAATCTGCTCTGATACGAATTCTTGATCCCGATAAAGATTCTCAAAGACTTAATATGGCAAATAGATTTCAACAAATAGGAAATATTGTGCGGAACTAGAAATCAAACTTTCAAGAAACAACTTACAGAATTTTCAAGTATATTAATGACTTTGTAAAACAAATTTATTGACTGTTACAAAATGAATACTAAAATAATTCTATGTGAAGGGTAATGGAGTTTGTGGTGTGTGTATTAAATGCTTAGTTCAACTCATTTAACCTTCTGGGTTACGTCTCTATTTATAGAGAGTCCGGATCATGAATAAACATTTGTTTATTCATGCACTTGCTCCGCACAAAGTAGCTTTTTGGCATATTCATTGAATCGGTTATTGTCAACTTGCTACTTTTCAGTTGTGTCAGGGCTTATCTCCAATCCAAGTTGGTCCACAAGAATTTCTAGTGACCAGCTTACAAGAATTCTGATGAAGTTGACCATTGATGTGTGCAAAATGTAACATATAAATTAAATCAAATGAGGCATAAAACTAACCCTTTTTTAGTACTAATGTTGGGAAAAGTGTGTTTTTCTCTTCCTTTTGTATTTTCAGGACCAAATGAGCTTAAATGAACAAACGGAACAAATATGCAGCAAAAACTAACATAGATACAAAGAAAAGGAATAAACGTGGCAAGCCCGACCCCTCAACAGCATCTCCCCGAGCAAAAACATGAAACAGAAGGCTGACCACGGCCCGTGCCCACTAGACACGGGGGCGTGGTCAGGCGTCTGCAGAAAGGGACAAAGCTATAGAAGCTTCTACGCCCACCACGGGGGCGTGCCCATCTCAGCACGGGGCGTGGTCAATGCTAAGATTCGCAGAATCTTGCAAATCTTTATAGTACAGATACGCTTCTGCACACGGGGCCGTGCCCAGCGAACACAGTGACGTGTGGAGCCTAATGAAGACAATTGCAATTAATGAAGGAAGAGAAAGGAGATGGCCGCGGGGGCATGTCCAGCGGACACGGGGCCGTGGCCGGGCTAATGTTCAGGCTATAAATATGGGTGCTTGGTTCACTTCAAAGGCATCCCTTGACAAACCACCTCTCTCCCACTTTGCCACCACGCCACCACCACTACAACATCCACTTCGACCACCATCATCCATCATCCACCATAGAGTGTGTGTAGTAGTCTCGGGATCCAAAATTGATCGTAAGATTTCTTGTCAATCATAGGCCATGTTTGGCTAAGTCTCTTACATCACTTGGTGAAGTAAAGTATTTAATGTATTACTTTTGATTTTTAATATTTTCGCACTTTTTATTTGGTTTTGTATTAATGACTTTAATAACTAGTTTCTTATGTTGAAGGTGAAACTTCCTTATCATTTGTACGTGGTGTCTTGGCATTACTTTACTGTCTATATAAAGTAAAAGATTTTCACCATTCATATCTCTACGGTCTATAAAGAGATATGTTGGCAACCTGGTCGGGGGTTAAGGAAATGGTTTGGTAAGGTTCTTGCCTTGTTCAATGTATAGATCCTGCAAGGACTTGGGTCAAGCTTACTAGGACCTCCTTCAATACCCACTGGTATTAGATGGCGGGGGTGCGAATGGCTTGATCCCCTCATATGTAAACTACCATTAATACATTAAACCGGCTACTTGGGATTGTATCCCTGCTGACTCAAACCACTTAGCCGAGGGTAACGTCACCTTCAAAAGAGGGGCCTACACTTTACGCATTAGTAACTTAATTAATTATCTTCCAATATTCCAACCCTTTGGGATTGTATCCTTGCTGACTCAAACCACTGGGTTGAGGGTAGCGTCACCTTCAAAAGAGGGGCCTACTACTATAACTAAGACAATCTCTTAAAAAGTGCAAAAGTGCGGATATCACCAAAGGATACATTATAGGCGAGTCGGATCCAAGTAATTCATCTTGTCTATCAGTTTTTATTTTATTTTTATTTTCAGCATTTTTAGTTTTTATTTTTTATGTTTAAAACCTTTCCTAAAAATTTTGATATGATTAGATGTTGAGGATAAATCGGTACTAAAAGCTCTTGTGTCCTTGGACGACCTCGGTATCTTTCCAACGCTATACTACGCTCACGACGGGTGCACTTGCCCATGTGTGTGTCTAGTGTTAGTAGTATATCATGTTTTATAAATTTAAAACTTGACTAATGTGTAAAATGGGCTTGAAATATCAATAAAAACATAACGCACTCAACACGCATCAAGTTTTTGGCGTCGTTGCCAGGGACACAAGGATTTTAAGAAAGTTAGGAATCAACGGCCTAATCGTTTTTCTTATTTTTCTGTTTTTTAGGATTTTTTTTTTATTTTCCAGCTTCTGCAGAGCTTAGCACGGGGCCGTGCCCGCTGAACACGCCCCCGTGCCCAATCTTTGGTACTCGCAATCCTATTTTAAGTCAGACAGTAGCTAAACACGGGGCCGTGCCCACTGAACACGCCCCCGTGTCCAAGCTTTAGTTACTGAAAACAGAACCGTAAGATCCCGACGGTTGGTAATTTCTGAGACAAATATGAGTGATACTGATTATTTTTAATTTTGCTCCTCTTATGGTGCGTGGTTGTTAAATATGTGGCGGATCTCATGAAGATTTAAAATGTTATTTTTTAAATTACACTCCCCACTATATAGACCCATCGTTTTCCTGTAACCTTAAGATGGGCGAAAGTAAAAACAATCCCTATCTCTCCCTCAAATGCTCTTAATCATCTCTTCTAGATGATATGATTCTCGAAGAATTATTTCAAATGGAAGAAGTAATTCTCCAATTGATAAAAGAGCTCGAGATGGAAATAAGTAATTCATCTCAAGATGACAATCAAGGAGAATTATTGAGATCGCATTCGGAATCTAACACCATCGTAGGTCCTGAAAGCACCTCCAACTCTTGTGAGGATTTGAGCGATAGTCGTCCCTGTGTCGATTGTGCCGTGAAGGACTCTCCATTGGTCTCCACTGATGCATTCATAGACCTGAGCGATTCGACATATAACTTCTTTAACGAGAGCCCGGATAAGGGGAATAAAAGTTGGTTTCGCCTACCAGTATTTAGTTTAGGTTTTACCCTTTCCGACAACCTCTTGTGTTCTTGTCTAAATCAAGGGCAATTGAGATACCTCAGGCACTTCGGTGTTGTTCCATCCAGTAAGGAACTGCCCGATCTGGATAAAATCCTTAAAAATAGACAAACCTTCATAAAAACCTCTAGCCACGGGGCCGTGTCCAGGTCAACACGCCTCGTGCCCACCTGAAGATTTGTATCTGACTTTAGTGTCAGAATACGGACAAAAAGTGTCAGATTCTTGTCTGACCACGGGGCCATGTCCAGCCGACACAGGGCCATGGTCAGCGTGCTGTCGTTTTCTATAAATGCAACAAGATTCCTGCACACTTGGACTCATCCTAAAGACAAAGATCTGGTGGGATCTTCACATATACCCTATAAGGTATATTCTAAAGAAGTTTCTCAACAACCATCTTGTCTTTACTACTTTTGTCTATTGCCTTCTTCTTCACTAACTCCTCAGAACCTCCATTAAAGTTTGAAATCTCCAAGTTTCCAAGCTTTATTGTGACATTTGTTAGCTTTTTAATCAAGGAATCTTATCAAAAATAAGTTTTACAAAACTGTTTTAAGTTATTTCTGCTCAGAAATGTTTTAAAAAATCAGAAAAATAATTTAAAGAACTAAGATTCCTTGTTTTGAAAATCTGCAGATTGGTGGCCACAGGGCCGTGGCCGGAGCTACTATTTCATTAATTTGAAATTTTTTGACCTGTTTTCTTAGAATGTCGAGCCAGAATAGCGGAACCTCTTCAGCTCACTCGAGGAACAGTCGCAGGGAAAGAAGGCCATCGATCGAAGCAACCCTTGTGCGTTATGTAATGGCGCTAAGAGAGGCACTCGATAAGATGACATCCGTAGAAGAAGTCCTAATCGACCGTATCAACTATCTAATGATGGGGCTATAAAATAGCTTCCAAGAAATCAACCTTTTGCACCAAAGGTTGAATATTCTTGCAATAACTCCTATGGAACCGATCTTTCCCCAATAAGATTGGAACTTGTCATAAGAAGTTATTAATCCCACCGGATGGGACGACATTCCCACGGAACCTCCTATTGATGCCTTACAAGAGGTTCCGGTGGAAGTCGCACCTCGTCAACACAAGGAAGACAATGAGCTCGCCTTCCTTCTCCCCCGGGAGATAGAAGAATGGCTTAACGATGTGTGAGGGGCCCTTTCCGGAGAAGAAGTTCTACAAGCCTTTCTCAACCGAAAGAATCATCTTTTCGGAAATTTTGTTCTTATAATAAAAGCATCTAGGCTAGGACTTCTTTGTGGTTTAAGATTTCTTTCATTTTATGACCTATTAGTATGTACTTTTTATTTTCTAGGCATTATGTAATGCACTCTCGAATGAATGATGGTTTTTAAGTATTAAATGATGTTTGGATGACATTGTAATGGTTGAATACACTCGAAAAGGTGGAGGTTACAAAGGGAAAGAATAACCCACACCCCATGCACAAAAACAGAGCCTCCCGACAATTTTCCTTCATTACATCAAGTTCAGCACGGGGTCGTGCTCAGCCCAACACGCCCCGTGCCCGAGGTTCTGCAGAAAATGCCCAGTTCAGGTAACTGGACATGGGGCCGTGTTCACTGAACACGCCCCCGTGCCCCGCCTTCTGTTTAATATGATACTAGCGACCTGAGCACGGGGCCATTCCCGGATCAACACGGGCCCGTGGCCAGACGCCCAGTAACATAAATTTTGTTTTTCAACACCTTTTTACACATTCAATCCACCTAAAAACTTATTTTTGGGACACATTGTGGACAATGTGTAATTTAAGTGGGGGGATGCTAAAACCTTGGATTTTGCAAGTCCTAGTAACAAGCCTTACACAAAACTCTATTGGAATAGCTAATCACCCCAAAGTTTTTCAAAAACTTTTCATTTTTTTACTTGTCTTGGTTTAATTTAGGATAACATGTTCTAAAAGGTTATATTTTTACAAATTTACAACCAATAGTGTCGTGATAAAAAGAACCAACATAAGAAATTATGAAACGGCATGACAAATCTAGTTAAAATTTGATTATATATACTTGGTCACATTATAAACCCATTCCCACAATAAGTGAGTTTTGAGCCTTTATTGAGCATACAAGCATACATCTTTAAACTAAATGCTCATTTTTCGTTTCTTGTGTGAATAGCCGCTTGGTTCTTACGACTCTAGAACTTGCCACGACGATACATTCTCAGTTCTTACCAACTTAAACCCAAGTAAGTAAATGATGGAGGCATTAGGACTAACCCATTTTTTTTTCAACACCATTATTTTTCATTTTCTTTATCACCTACCTAAAATCCCCCCTAGTTAACCCCTTTGAGCCTAAACCTTTTAATTTCTAAACCCATAAAACAAACAACCTTTACCCACCAAAAACCTTTTTCATTTCAACCCTTTATTTTAGTAGAAAGCTCGGTTTTCTTATGACGTTTCCTTATAAAAAAAAGTCTAGCAATAAACAAACAAAGTCCTCAAAGAAACTTTGTTTAAAAATGCTTAGTTTGAATAAAAGTCACAAAAACAAAAAGTTTTACGACGACCGACGCTTTTTACGCTTTTAGCCCTTTTTACTAACCACTAACCCAAAACCACCTACCTTTAGCCCAAGCCTAACCCTTCCCCAAGTCCTCTTGACATTTACAAAAGTTTATAGTTAAAAAGGAGGAGGATTGATCGCTTGGCAAGCATATGGTAGAAGTAAGTTCCAGTTGTGACAGGGCTTATCTCCAATCCAAGTTGGTCCACCAGAATTTCTAGTGACCAGCTTACCAGAATTCTGATGAAGTTAGTCATTAATGTGTGCAAAATGCAACATATAAATTAAATCAAATGAGGCATAAAACTAACCATTTTTAGTACTAATGTTGGGAAAAGTGTGTTTTTGTCTTCCTTTTGTATTTTCAGGACCAAATGAGCTTAAATGAACAAAAGGAACAAATATGTAGCAAAAACTAACATAAATACAAAGAAAAGGAATAAACGTGGCATGCCCGAACCCTCAACAGCATCTCCCCAAGCAAAAACATGAAACAGAAGGTTGACCACGTCCCGTGCCCACTGGACATGTGGGCGAGGTCAGGCGTCTGCAGAAAGGGACAAAGCTATAGAAGCTTCTACGCCCACCACGGGGGCGTACCCATCTCATCACGGGGCGTGGTCAACACTAAGATTCGCAGAATCTTGCAAATCTTGATAGTACAGATACGCTTCTGCACACGTGGCCGTGCCCAGCGAACACGGGGCCGTGTGGAGCCTAATGCACACAATTGCAATTAATGAAGGAAGAGAAAGGAGATGGCCACGGGGGCGTGTCCAGCGGACATGGGGCCGTGGCCGGGCTACTGTTCAGGCGATAAATAGGGGTGCTTGGTTCACTTCAAAGGCATCCCTTGACAAACCACATCTCTCCACTTTGTCACCACTCCACGACCACTACAACACCCACATCCACCACCATCATCCACCTTAGAGTGTGTGTAGTAGTCTCGGGATCCAAGATTGATCGTAAAAGTTCTTGTCAATCAAAGGCCATGTTTGGCTAAGTCTCTTACATCACTTGGTGAAGACAAACATTTAATGTATTACTTTTGATTTTTAATCTTTTTGCACTTTTTATTTGGTTTTGTATTAATGACTTTAATAACTAGTTTCTTATGTTGAAGGTGAAACTTCCTTATCATTTGTCCGTGGTGTCTTGGCATTACTTTACTGTCTATATAAAGTAAAAGATTTTCACCATTCATATCTCTATGATCTATATAGAGATATGTTGGCTACCTGGTTGGGGGTTAAGGGAATGGTTTGGTAAGGTTCTTCCCTTGTTCAGTGTAAAGATCTTGCAAGGACCTGGGTCAAGCTTACTAGGACCTCCTTCAATATCCACTGGTATTGGATGGTGGGGGTGTGAATGGCTTGATCCTCTCATATGTAAACTACTATTAATACATTAAACCGGCTACTTGGGATTGTATCCCTGCTGACTCAAACCACTTAGCCGAGGGTAACGTCACCTTCAAAAGAGGGGCCTACCACTTTACGCATTAATAACTTAATTAATTATCTTCCAATATTCCAACCCTTTGGGATTGTATCCTTGCTGACTCAAACCACTGGATTGAGTGTAACATCACCTTCAAAAGAGTGGTCTACTACTATAACTAAGATAATCTCTTAAAAAGTGAAAAAGTGCGGAAATCACCAAACGATACATTAAAGGCGAGTCGGATCCAAGTGATTCATCTTGTCTATCTTTTTTTATTTTATTTTTATTTTCAACATTTTTAGTTTTTATTTTTCATGTTTAAAAAATTTCTAAAAATTTTGATTTGATTAGATGTTGAGGATAAACTGGTACAAAAGCTCTTGTGTCCTTGGACGACCTCGGTATCTTACCAACGCTATACTACGCTCACGAAGTGTGCCCTTGCCCATGTGTGTGTTTAGTGTTAGTAGAATATCGTGTTTTATAAATTTAAAACTTGACTAATGTGTAAAAAGGGCTTGAAATATCAATAAAAACATAACGCACTCAACACGCATCAACCATCAGAAATTCTGATAATCAGACTTACCAGATTCTGATGATAAATACCAGATTTATCATTAGACTTCATCAGAATGGTCGTGCCTGATCGTCTTCTCTGTCTTGATCACTTCCTGATACTTTGTTGAAGATGTGTCTTTCATTTCTTCTTGTCATGTTATCATGTAGGCACCTTTTTAGTGATATTCCTTGACTGTATCTTCAACATATGATCAGGTTGATCATCTTTTTCTTCAATACTTAAATAAAAGTTTCCTAAAATAAACAAAGAAACATGCTTTTTCCTACATTAGTACCGAAAAAGGGTTGATTTTACGCCTTGTTTGATATAATTTATATGTTGTATTTTACGCACATCACACACACACACCAATCACCAAAAACACATAAATTCTCTCCAATCATTTTTAATAATGTCATCTCACTCTTCATCCGATTCGTCCAGCTCTTCATCTGACGGTGTTGTCGACGATATGCTTATCGCAGTGATGCCGGAGGAGATTAATTATTTGCGAGAAGAAGCCCAAATCCTCTACAATGCGTACCAGACAAGCGCCTCTTGAACGAGATCGGTTAGGTGCCCATGAACGTTTAATGCATGATTATTTTTGTGAAAATCCGTTGTACGATGATGATAGTTTAGGCATCAGTTTCGTATGAGCCATCGTCTTTTCTTAAAAATTTCTAATGATCTTGCGGCCGAAATCCCTTTTTTCACACAAAGAGAAAGTGCTAGTCACAAAATTGGTTTCTCTGGAATACAAAAGTGTACTGCCGCAATTCGGCAACTTGCATATGGCATAGTGAGTGATGCGTATGATGACTATTTATGGAAGTCGGCCAGAACTTGTCGTGATTGCTTTGAAAATTTCTGTGAAGGTATTTTTATTATTATTGTTATTATTATTATTTTAAATATTTAAGGATGATAGAACTGAAACTAGTGTTTGGGCGCCTGTAGGGGATACTGATTTCTTTCCTGTGGAGGTGGGACTCCACCAAGGGTTTACATTGAGTCTGTTTCTTTTCGCAGTCGTCCTTGATGAGTTTTCTAAGTCGATTCAAGTGATAGTTCCATCGTTCATGCTTTTTGATGATGATATTGTGTTAGTGGTAGAGACTAAGCAGTGCTTAAATGCATGGTTAGAGGAATGGTGAGCGACTTTAGAGGATAAAGGTTTAAGGATTAGTCGCTCTAAGATAAAGTACTTGTATTGCGACTTCAGTGGTGCAAGCATCGACGAGGACACCGAGATCACCATTGAGGGGCAAGTGGTTCCACAGGTAACTAATTTCAAATATTTAGGATCTTTTGTACAAAGGGATGGGGAGATAGATAGTGATATATCCCACCGCATCCAAAGTGGCTAGTGTAGGTGGATAGCAGCTACTGGGGTATTGTGTGACAAAATGTTCCCAACTAGATTAAAGGGGAAATTTTATAGGGTGTTAGTTAGACCAGCTATGTTGTATGGGACAGATTGTTGGGCAATCAAAAAGACATAGGCGCGCAAGATGGAGGTAGCGGAGATGAGGATGCTTAGGTGGATATGTGGGCACACACGTTTAGACCCAATAAGAAATCATGTTTTGAGGGAAAGGTTAGGAGTGGCTAGTATATCAGATAAGAAAAGGGAGGGAAGATTGAGATGGTTTGCACATGTGAAGAGGAGGCAGACGACTGCGCCGGTTAGAGCTATGGAAATCCTCACGGTGGAAGGGAAGCGGAGTAGAGACAGACCTAAAGTTACATTGGATGAGCGGATTAGACAAGATTTACTAGAGTTGCACCTCTCTGAGGACATGGTCTAGGTTAGGAGTTTGTGGAGGCGTAGGATTAAGGTTAAGGATGGGTAGGAAGGGGTATATAGTGATGTCTTAGCTCTGTAGTAGGGACTCTGATATTCCTATAATTTAGGTGTACTTTACATGTTATTGTATAGTCGTATTTATGCCTCTATGTCTTATAATGTCATCTATGGTCCTAGTTATTCTTTGTTACTCTTCCATCAATGTTTCTTTTGTTCATGTTCTTACTAGTATCTTGATCCTTATATTTAGTTGTTTGTTTGTTTTGTCCGTTGTTTAAGTTGGGCCGGAGGTCTCCCTGAAAGCAGCCACTCTATCCCATGGATAGTTGTAAGGTTCGCCTACATCCCACCCTCCCCAGACACTACTAATATCTTAGCTATCGGTGGGATTTTACTGGGTATGATTGATTGATTTATTATTTTTATTATTATTATTATTTTTATTATTTATAGTTTATTAACACTATTATATTGGGTGTTAACTTTCTTTACGGGAGGCGATATTTGAGGACGCCAACCGCTACCAACGTTACACTTTTACACGAGGCCCATCAGCGGATACACGGGTTTACTGGGATTTTGGGTAGTCTTGATTGCACGCACTCGGCGTGGGCGACATGTCCAACCGCTTGGAAAGGGCAACACCATCTTGGTGACCACGAGGGCCCTACCCTGATATTACAAGCAGTCGCGTCTCAAGATTTATGGATTTGGCATGTGTACTTTGGCATGGCCGGTGCAAACAATGACATCGCAGTTTTACAATCTTCGAATCTTTTCGACGTTGTCATAGATGGTGTTGCACAAGGTACTTCATTCTATGCAAACGACGTGGAGTATAAGTATGGGTACTATCTTGTCGACGGTGTTTATCCGGACTGGGCGACGTTTGTGAAAAGTTTTTCGTGTCCAGATGACGAGAAAAGATTGTATTTAAAGAAGAAACAAGAGTCGGCAAGAAAAGATGTCGAGCGGGCTTTCGGTGTATTAAAAAAGAGATGGTCTATCATTGCCCAGCCGTCGAGGATACTTGAAAACAGTAAAATGAGAAACATCATGTATACGTGCATCATCTTGCATAACATGATATTGGAGGACTCAGGAAGAGCGTTTTGTGAAGAAAGTTTTGATGAAGGTAACCAAGCGATGAACCCACTACTCACATACGCTCAAAAAGAAGTTATCCGAGCGAGGATACGTGACAGGGACACACACCATAACCTTCGAGCTGATCTGACCGAACACCTATGGTTTTATCGTGAAAAGGAGGAGACGACAGAGACGACGAGTGATGTTTTTAGTGACATTGTATTTTTTATTTAAATTATGACATTGTATTTTTTATTTAAATTATGGCATTGTATTTTTATATTTAAATTATGAGTTTTAAATTAATATATCAAAATTAAATAATGTTTAAATTTAAATAAAAAATAATTAGGTAATGTTGATAGGGGCTTTAAACCATTGTATGCAAATTAAAGGGAGAGGCTTTAAAGCCCCCATATGACGTGGCGCCTAGGTGGATCTGACGTAGCGTAATAAAGCCCCTAGGGGCTTTAAACCACACCCTCTAGCCTTACACTAAAAATCATTATCTTTCTCTCTCCTTTTTAACTAAATAATATTTTGTATTACCTTTACCATTACATTTTCTCTCTTTTCTACTCACAACAACTTTCTAAAAATATTAAAAAATTTATAGTGGTGAGCAATATTTTTTTTTTTTCATATTTACATATGAACATTAACATTTCCCTTTCCTCCATTCACAACCTCTCATAACCACCATCTATAAAAATGGAGGACCTTCTCACAAAATTTGGTGGATGGGATGTGAATACTCTAAGGCTAAAGGGTGTGGTCATGACCCTCATAACCATCATGACCCGCCTCGTCAACGCCATGTCATCTACCTCTAATCTACCATCCAAAACCAATATCCAAAAGGTGTGGTCTTGACTCAAACCCCCCATCCACCCCCTTTTTTGTTTGAAATTTTATCTATATTAAATAAAATTAAAATATCATAAATTTTTAAAAATGATAATGACATAAATTAAAGTCGACAACTAGAAAATTTAAAAAACGATAACAATATAAATTAAAGATGAAAACTAGAAAATATAAAAACAGACACGACGTAATTTAAAGACCCATTTTTGAGCAATTTTCGCCTTCAATTTTTGCAACACTTCTTTATCTTTTTCCGAGAGTGAGTAGATGCTTGTCGCCGTTAGCTTAAAGTCTTCACGATCCGTCGCTTCTAGCGTTTCTTTTTTGCTTTCAACTTAAGTCTCGCCGCTTATATTTCGTCAAATTCGGCGAGCTTGCTCATCAAATTATCCACCTTTGATTCACCGGGAGATTCAGTTTTTGTCGACGCCTCCTTGTTCTTGGCCACCACTTTGTTTATTTCTTTGTCTCTACCAATTGGGCATTCTAATTCCGGAATTTCGTCACTTCATCGTCAAACTTGGGTTCGTCATTAATATTAATATGGCAATTCGCATCCGAAGCACCGACAGTATGCTCTATTGACTTGGATGTTTTAGACCTCTTTGCTCTCGCCACCTCGTAGGAACCGACACCTAGTTGGAGCAATTTTTAAAGATTTCCCAAGCCCTACGTTTGTGAACGCACTACATTCTTTCATCTTGTATTTTACCATAGCCATAGCAAAAACCGATACATCACTCGCCCCACTTGGGCGATTCACATAAGCATTGTTGTAATAACCACAAAATGCTGATAACTTCATATTCATCTCTTGATAATTTGAGCCCATTGAGTTCACTTCTCGGTACGGTTCTTTTTGCATCAAAGCATGAAATTTGTCGCAAACCTCCTTCCAAAAACCATCCGACTTTTGACTATTGCCTACAAAAAATATTAAATTGTAAATAAATGTGATTTATATCGAGTACAATATTATTATAGTATAAATAAAAAAGTATAACATACCTACGATCGGACACGTAGACGTATTGCTCCACGCCTTTGCGAACGCCATCTCATCGATTGCTATCTAAGTTTGACCTCTTCCAGTGGTTAAATAATCTTGTTCCGGCCTCTTTAAATGCTTCTTTTTAGTTTTTTTCTTCTTCGAACTTTGAGGTTAGGTTTCTGGTACACCGTCAATGTGTCACACCCGATATTTAGTATCACCCGGTGGGCCCGAATGGGGTATACGTGACTAGATTGATATCAAATACACAAATAGCACAACGGAAGTCTTGGATTTAAAATACTATTACAAATAATAAGGTCCGAATGTTCAAAATATAAACAGACTGATTGTAATAAAAGATCCACATGCGGATTGTAAATTTACAAAATGAAATAACAGACTAATAGGCTTCTTATGTGTGACAACCCGCACTAAACCAGGTATCCGTACAACTTAATAAATGATTAATTACTGCTTAATTACTGTGCTTGATTGAAACTAGCTGATAAACTGCTACCTGCATAATGATACATGCACTTACTTGCATCATACTTTATTTGCTGTCACTACATTACTTACATACGGCACCTTAGTGACAAACATGATGCACAAAAAGCACAGTAGCACTAAACGGATACACAGTGAACATGCTGATATAACCAGCATCAGGCAAATACTGCCTCTAAGGCCTGTTAAGAGCCTCAAATATTTTGACTACACTGGTAGTGAGTGTAGGGATATAAGGGTTATGGTACCGCGTCTCTAGGGATAAGATACACTGATTCGGATGTGCCAAAACGTACTTTAAAGTACCAGACACAGCACTTCAATAAATAAACCAGCTTCTAGCTGACTAGTAAAGTGCCAGAAAATGAGAAAATATTACTAGACACTTTCTAAAGTGTCGAGAAAACAAATTGTGTCACTAAAAACGTAATAACGACACTTTAAAGCTTTTATAACGCTTTAACGGATTACTATCCAACCGGACACCCGGACTTTACCCGGAGCATGAAAACAATACTATTTTTATTATTACTCTTTTTCTGAGCCAGTTAGGGTCCCTGGTTACCCTAACACCCGTCATGACGCGCTTTATACAACTAACGAGGTTAGACACTTAACCTACTTATTTAGCCTAAACTTCTCTCTAACTAAACAAGTTTAAACCGAACTAACCCACCCCAAGCCCCTAACCGGCCCCCCAAACTAGGGGAGACACAAGTACACTAGAGATTGGATAATCTTGTTATGTCTAGTATCAAGTGGACACATTAACCATTGGACTATAACACTAGATATTGCCTATAAATACCCACATAATCACTAGAGATAATCACCAACTAACACAACACACTCCAACTTTCTCTCTTGCTCTCTCCCATTCTCGGCCTAACACCCCTCTTACTCTCCTCATCTTTTCGGCCCTTGATCTTGCATTCCATCATCATACAAGTGATAAAGATCGCGTATTAGGAGTCTTGGAGCAAGCGGAACGCGAAGGACCTCTCTCGTTAGCTTTTATCCACGCGTTTTTCGTCACGATTCTTCCCTAGCCTTGAGCTAGAGGTATATTGTTTAAAACTTGTTTTTACGCTTATCTAAAGTGGTTAAAAGGATTATTGTCGGTTGAATCTCGTCATATTAAAAGATGATGCATTAAAGTCTACAAAAATCATAAAAATGGTGGTTAATAGCACATGTCTTGTGTAAAAGTCGTAGGACTTGAAATTTGTGTTTATCTAGACCCGATCTATAATGTGGTAGCTCGAATCTTCGTTTAACCCGACTTTGTAAAATCATGTATCATCACACAAGCTTGTTTTTGAAAGATACAAGGGTTAAAGGTGAAACACTACCACATTTTAGAGACATGAACTTGTGTAGAAATATTTTTCTTGTGTAAAAGTATTTTAACCGGTACAATGGTGTTTAAAACTAGCGGATCTACGTATCCGCAAGTGGTATTTTAGAAAGACCACACTTTATAGAAATCATGTTTTTCTAAAGATGGATCTTACACTAATAAATATGATTTTATAAACCACAAGTGTATAGACACTTGTGAAATGAAGAGATCCGACAAAGAAGTAAATTTGTCACTTGTTACTAGAAGTTGTAAAGACGGTTTTCTCTAAACACGAGGTTTTTGTGAGATTAAAGTTACTTCATATAAAGATCTACATATATAAAGGGTGTTTACACTATAGATTTGGAAAAACTGCAAGTTCATGCGATTATGCAAATTTACATATTTATTGACTAGTTTGATGTGTCGGAAATTGTTGGATTGAGTAAAGAAGTTGTTGAATTGATTTGTTAAAAGAAAATGATACGCTTGAAAGCGTGGCCACCTCCAGTTACAGAGGAAACTCTGGCAAAATTTTCTAAAAACCTAACACTTAGACTTTTTATACAACAAGTGTTAGAACTATCTTTGGACATGTTTTCAAAACATAAATTTCGCCAGTACTATATTTTACTAAATATTCGGAGGTGGGATTTTCACAAAGATTAACGTGATAAATATATTTGTCACAACACTGTTTATGATTATTTTGTGAAAATACATAAATATTATTTTAGAGTAAAAATAATATTTACAAGCGCTAATGATTCCAAAACTTTGCGAACGCTTCCACAAATATATAAGTTACACCGGTAATTACATTACCACAAGATTGATAAAACGTAACTTACGCACATGTATTAAATCCCCCATCCTTGGGAAGGAAGATAACTACCCAGCATATACGACATGTAACACGAAATAGTTGTCTAACTATTTCCCGCAAACATAAACTGTAAAGCTAAAGCACGGCCGTCCGTCTAATAGAATTAGCACTTGTAGGTCGTTGCACAGCTTACTATATTGGAGACGCTTGATAGAGATACGCATTCACTGTGAGTTCATGTCCCCCTTTTCTCTAACTGTTTTCAGTTTTCTTAACTGCGGGGGTGAAATACATGTTACTATGATTTACGAATGTTTCTTACATGGTATGGTCAGCTACGGAAGGAACTGTTAGGTTATGTGATTGGATAGGTGGAACCTTAAGAACATTAGTCCTCGTAGTGCGATCGAGGGATACGAGTGGTAGGTCTATTTGAGCATGACAAACACCACCCATGCGCCCTAAGGTTGGACCATGTGGTGACCTGGCCATAACACCACCCATGCGCCCTAAGGTTGGACCATGTGGTGCCCTTGTCATAACACCACCCATGCGCCCTAAGGTTGGACCATGTGGTGCCCTTGTCATAACACCACCCATGCGCCCTAAGGTTGGACCATGTGGTGACTTTGTCGTAACACCACCCATGCGCCCGCAGGTTGGACCATGTGGTGACCTTGTCCTATCCCCTCCCATGCGCCCGCAGGTTGGACCATGTGGATACACAATAACTGATATGTTTCCTTATTTGCTTTCATACCAGCGCTTACAAAACATTCATACTTGCAATGATTACAAAGGTTTATTCGCGCGCACATACTAAACGCATGAACTCGCTCAACATTATTGTTGATTTTTCAACTTACATGTATTTCAGGAAATTAACGAGATCTGGCACGGTATGGCATGTTTTCCGCTGCACTAGTTTCCAAGGTCATCCGGGGTTTAGGGGATGTGTCTCTTTCCTGGACAAGACACAATCCTTAAACCATGTCTATGTTATGTTTGTAAAGTTTGTTGAACAAGATTATGTTGTCAGGGTATGTTAAAACAATGGTATTGTGTTTGAATTTCAAAACTTAATGGATGATCTTGCATGTTTTTAACTCATATAGCTTTGGTATGATTAAGCTATGGTATTAAGAAGTCACACCAAAATTACCCACGCTTCCGCAAAGCCAGGGTGTGACATTATGCAAGAAGTTGCAAATTCCTCTTAAGCATTACCGGGCACTTCCAGCCTATTTTGTAACCTTGCAACCTGTCACTTAGTCTTTTGATGATACGTCCGTTTACACTGATAAATACAAATAACTGACACATTTTGAAAATATTTCATAATTGTTTTAAGTGCACAAAGGCACATGTAATTTTATAAATAACTTGGGATAATAATAATTATCTTGTATACAGTTTTATATGCTTGTCACTACATATGGGGCCTGGTACAGAAACCGATAACATGATTAACCGACACGCCACTTTAACCCATAAAGGCTGTCACACCCCGATTTCCACGTGTCACCGGTGGGCCCGGTGGGGGAGTATCGTGACGTGGTTGGCAACGTAATAGTCAAACAACACAATATAATAATGCACAGCGGAAGCAAATTTAAAATAAGATACAACCGAATTTATTTATTGTAAACAAAGTCACAATTATCCGGTGTTTATCCACAGTAGGATCGAAACAAAATAACATTTAATTGTTCAACAGACTTCTGGCATCCTAAGCTTGCGAGACTTTTATTGATGCTTAGGAGACAATCCAGCCAAATTTCGTTTAGTACCTGCATTCAGTCTTTTTGGGAAAATACGTCAGTTTACACTGGTAAATACATTCAACTGACTCATTTTGGAAAATGATTAAAAATTGGTTTGGATGCACGTGGCATAAATCATTTTATTTAACTTGGGAGAATTATTTAATAATAATCTTGTGAACGAATTACATGTTACTTATGCGTTCAGTAGCCCGGAACGTATCCGGGTTAAAGATCAATAGACACACCACCTTAAGTGAGTTATACACGGGAGTACGCCTACACCCCGTGCTCAGGTCGTGGCCATCTCGTAAGATGATGCCAAGGATATCCGGGACATGGTCATTAACCCCCCAAAGGCTGTAAAGTAAACATATCTGTTTAAAACGAGCCGATCAAATTATTCAACTACCCACTAAGCGTGGAGATTTGATGCCCGATCAAGCGGTACGCTATGTACCGTAACCCAAGCCTGTATAGGGAAAATAAGTTAAAAGTATTTACCTGATGCAAGTATAAATCACAATAAGCAGAATAGCAAGTATCTTTTACTGGTTCTCCTAATCTGGAACGAAGGTTAAATATAACCTATTAGAATTCTAACGGTCTTTTATTAAGCTTAAGCTTAGACCGGCTAGTTTCAAGATACGGTTCGTACGCACAATTAAGCGAAGACCGGATAGAATGTGATTCAGACCCGACAAGTTTGAAGACTTGTTTAATATGGGTTTATTATTCACATTCTGGATTTTGAGATAAAACCGTTAAGGTTTGACCCGTTTCGGCTAATTTATGTAAACTTGTTACATAAACCGAACCGTACGCGTAATAAGCGTGACGGGTGGTTATGAGAGCTATATACAGATTTCCTAAGTTAATTATGTCTCAAATATGTTGTGACATCAGTAAGGTGTCTTTCGTTATGCCCGAAACTGATTAAACACAAACTATGCCCCGTAGGGGTAGTTTGGTCATTTTAAAGTTTGTAAAAGAGTTTAAATGTCTAACTGAGTTACAGGTCTGATGTAAACAGAAAACATACTCATTTTGATGGGTTATAACAGTAGGCTAAGGCATGTATGTGAAATTTATCATATTTAACCAAACTATGCCCCGTAGGGGTATTTTGGTAATTTCACATAAGCCGAAAAGCTCAAAAACGAAGTCTGAGTTTATCAACCTTTGCTTACTGTTAAAATATCATAATTTTCTTCTTATATCAGTAGGTATCAACCCGGGTATGTCCAATATGATTTTAAAACATACTATGTGTTTAAAACGCTAATTTAGGCGATTAAAGGCCATTACCGGGTTCGATACATAAATCTGATATTTTTATATTTCCAGAAGGCTTAAAATAATTTATTAATCATATGTGATCAGTAGCAAAAGGTTTGGAGTCGTTTAGATGTGTAAAACTCATTTTATGGCCCGTAAGGGCAAAACCGACAATTTCCGAATTAAGCCTGCGACTACGAGTTATGCTCAGCCTAAAATTAATTAAAAATCTTTAAAAATCCTAAAATAATATTTTATATCAGTGGGTAAAAGATTTAATACCAAAAAGTATGCTTAACTAGGCTATACGCTAATTACGCCATTATGTTAACATAAAGCATTAGTTTTTGCGATAATGAGCATAACTCTTAATCTACAAGTCAAACTGATGTCAAACTTTGCATGCAAGTCTATAAATCAGTATTTAAGGTTCCTACACTTTTACATTTTCATAAATCACGTTTTAAGGTAATAAGGGCATAATGGTCAACATATGAGCGATTAACGGAAACTTGCATATTAATTGGATAATCAACGAAACAAGTACAGAGACTTATAATATCATGCAACCCTACTCTAATGAAGCACTAAGGTATTTCCGAATCAAACTAAAACGGGTCAGAAGCGAAGTCAAAGCAAAAGTCAAGGTTTTGCGCCTTTCGGTTCCGAACCGGGTTTAAACAGAAATTTGTCGAGTCGGGCAAGCGTAGACAAGTTTTTATACTTATTATCATGTTATATTAAGGTTAAAACAGGTTACAAACCTTTCGGATCATTAATTGTGCATTAAATCGCATTTTGTATTTCTGTTGACTTTTTCGGTCAACGTTTGACCCGACAAACGACCTAGTTAGGTCTGGAATTGGTACTTGCCCTTATAAGGGTTTAATATCCATATAATTACCTATCTAACGGTACTTTTAATTTGACATACGACTGAGCTATCGTTACTTAATCACGAAGTCAACCGTTAAGCACGATATATTGACTTTTAAGCTAATTATAGAGCTAGAATTAATTTAGAAGGGTTAGGCAACTTACTAGATGATTAATGATGATTAAGGATGCCTTGTAATCAGCTTGAAAGCTCCACAATGATCAGATTGCTTGAACTTTGGTGTGAGGAATTGTTGTGACAATGAAGGGTCTTATATAGTGGTTCCACACACCATAAATCTTTGACAACTAAGTCTAGGGCCATCCACAATCGATTAACATCTGTAGCTAGTGTCTAGGGATGTTTAGGGGCCATGCACATGCAAGAGAAACTGGCTAAATGGGTCACAAATGCGCACAACAGCCAACAGCAGGTATTCTGGTCGCTGGGCAACCCTCGCGTAGCGCGAGGGTCCGTCGCGCTACGCGACGCCCTCTGCAGATCAGTTTTTGATTTTGTTTGTTGGTGTTTCGTAAGGGCAAGTGGTATAAACGAATGGTGGGCATTATTTTCTCAGTTAGGGGCCTCCAATATGGGTCTTTTACTGTTGGATACCCTACCATTTGTGTTTGTTTGCTTTGCATTCAAAAACAAGACCCGAAAACAAAGGGTTTCCGTTCCTTTTTCATCGTAGGAGTCCTACCATTAAATTTTAAATCATTCCACGTAATAATTCCCTGAACTTGAATATGTACAAGGTGTTTTTAACATAAATTGAGTCTTGGGATTTATAACGAGGTCGTTCAGAGGTGCAAAAGTTAACATAACGACACGGTTAAATCCTGTCAATCATTTTTAATAATTCCGAGTCTACAAAGCGTTTTGTCACACGTGACACGTGTCGTTACTTTATTGAACACGAAATTCTGAGGTGTTACATCCTCACCCCCTTAAAATAAATCTCGACCCGAGATTTACTGAAACAAATAAGGGTATTTTTCTTTCATGGTGGATTCCAACTCCCACGTATACTCGGGTCCTCTTCGGGCATCCCATTTGACCTTTACAAAAGGTATATGCTTTCTTCGAAGCTTCCTTACCTGTCGATCTTCAATCGACAAAGGTTTTTCAACAAATTTCAAGCTCTTGTCTATCTGCACATCTGTATGTGGCATGACATGTGATTCGTCAGCGGAACACTTCTTTAGATTGCAGATGTGGAACACATTGTGAATTCCACTGAGCTCTTCCGGTAAGTTCAACTTATAGGCAACTGACCCGACACGTTCGATAACCTCGAAAGGTCCTATGTATCTCGGGCTTAGTTTGCCTTTCTTACCAAATCGCATCACCCCCTTCCAGGATGACACTTTAAGTAGGACTTTGTCACCTACTTCGAAGTGAAAGTCCTTACGACTTGGATCCGCGTAACTCTTCTGCCTATTCCGGGCAGCTTGGAGATTGTTACGAATCTGGACAATCTTGTCCGTCGTTTCGAACACGATCTCTGGTCCTGATAACTGGACTTCTCCAACTTCCGCCCAACAAACTGGCGATCTACATTTTCTACCGTATAATGCCTCAAAAGGCGCAGCCTTTATGCTGGTATGGTAGCTATTGTTGTAGGAGAATTCGATCAATGGTAGGTTCTTATCACAGCTACCTCCCAAATCGATCGCACATGCGCGTAGCATGTCTTCCAACGTTTGAATAGTACGCTCACTCTGACCGTCTGTCTGAGGATGGTAAGCCGTACTAAAGTTCAAACGTGTGCCCAAAGATTGCTGGAAGCTCTTCCAAAAATGTGACGTGTACCTAGTATCTCTATCAGAGATAATAGCTACAGGTATGCCGTGTAAGGCTACAATCTTATCAACGTATAACTGGGTTAACATATCGGAGCTATAAGTCTCCTTGATGGGTAAGAAATGAGCTGACTTAGTCAGTCGGTCAACTATAACCCATATCGTATCATTTCCTTTCCTTGTCTTGGGTAACTTGGTAATAAAATCCATAGTTACCATCTCCCACTTCCACGTAGGAAGTTCAGGCTGTTGTAGCAAACCTGACGGTTTCTGATGCTCGGCTTTGACTTGTGCACATGTCAAGCATTTTGCTACATGGGCGGCTACAGACTTTTTCAAGCCTATCCACCAATAATTTGCCTTTAAATCCTGGTACATCTTATCAGCTCCAGGATGAACGGAGTATTTGGAACTATGGGCTTCTTGGAGGATGACATCACGAAGTCCTCCAAAAATTGGAACCCATATTCGTCCGTTTAACCGTAAAATTCCGTCCTTGCTAAGAGTTAACTGCTCCTCAGTTACTCCTAACTTTTCGTTAGGATAGTTAGCTTCCAACACAGCTTCCTTCTATGCAGCTAACACCCTTTCTATCAAACTGTTCTTTATCTCCGTACGCTTGGCGTTAATTCGAATGGGTTTAACCCTTTCCTTTCTGCTCAAGGCATCAGCGACTACATTTGCTTTGCCGGGATGGTATTTGATTTCACAATCATAATCATTTAAAGTTTCCATCCAACGGCGTTGCCTCATGTTTAATTCTTTCTGGTTAAACAGATGCTGGAGGCTCTTGTGATCAGAAAAGATCACAAACTTGATTCCATAAAGATAATGCCTCCACAGTTTTAGTGCGAACACAACGGCACCCAATTCCAAGTCATGGGTGGTGTAATTCTTTTCGTGCACCTTTAACTGTCGTGATGCATAGGCAATCACCTTGCCTTTCTGCATAAGCACACACCCCATGCCAGTGTGTGATGCATCACAATAAACTACAAATTCTTCAGCGCCTTCAGGTAAGGTAAGCACAGGAGCGTTGCTCAACTTTTGTTTCAAAACATCGAAGGACTCTTGCTGCTTAGGGCCCCAAACGAATTTTACTTTCTTCTTGGTCAAGAAAGTTAGGGGTGCAGCAATCCTTGAAAAATTTTCAATAAAACGCCTGTAATAACCTGCCAATCCCAGGAAGCTACGAATCTCCGTAGGTGTCTTTGGCTCTTGCCAATTCATAACAGCTTCCACTTTAGCGGGATCCACCTGGATACCACGCTCACTAACCACGTGTCCAAGGAATTGGACTTCTCGTAGCCAAAATTCACACTTAGAGAATTTGGCGTAGAGCTTCTCCTGACGTAGAAGTTTGAGAATACAACGAAGGTGTTTCTCGTGGTCAGCTTGGTTCTTAGAATAAATAAGGATGTCATCAATGAAGACGATAACAAATTTATCTAAGTAAGGCTTGCAGACACGATTCATGAGATCCATGAACGCGGCTGGTGCATTAGTGAGCCCAAAAGGCATCACTAGGAACTCGTAATGACCGTAGCGAGTCCTGAATGCAGTCTTGTGAACGTCTTCATCCATAACCTTCAACTGATGGTATCCTGACCTCAGATCAATCTTTGAGAAGTAACTTGCCCCTTGAAGCTGATCGAACAAATCGTCGATCCTGGGCAATGGATATCTATTCTTGATCGTGACTTTATTAAGCTCGCGATAGTCGATGCACAGACGCATCGACCCATCCTTCTTCTTGACAAACAGGATTGGCGCTCCCCAAGGAGATGAACTAGGTCTAATGAAACCCTTAGCCAGCAATTCATCTAGCTGCGTCCGCAACTCCTTCATTTCCGTGGGTGCCAATCTGTATGGAGCTCTAGCAACTGGTGCTGCTCCGGGGATGATATCTATCCTGAATTCAACTTGTCTATCCGGTGGCAAACCAGGCAGATCTTCAGGAAACACTTCTGGGTATTCAGAGATGACAGGGATGTCTTCTAACTTCGGTTTGGGCTCATCAATAATTACCTGTGCCATGTAGATGACACACCCCTTTTTCAAACACTTGGAAGCCTTGAGCATAGTCACGTGCTCAGGTAGTCCATACTGGGTATCTCCCCGAATGGTAAGTGACTCACCAGACGGAGTCTTTATCACTACTTGCTTCATGTTACAGACGATTTGGGCCTGGTTATGAGATAACCAGTCCATACCCAGAACTATGTCAAAACCGGCTAACTTAAAGGGAAGTAGAGATAGAGGAAAAGAATGGTTCTTAATGGATATAACACATCCATCTAACACAGTAGAGACGGTTTCAATGGTACCATCTGCTAACTCTACCTCATAATTCACTTTTAGGGTTTTGACAGGTAAATTCAACAATTTACAAAATTTATGATCTACGAAAGACTTATCTGCGCCTGAATCAAAAAGTACTCTTGCAAAAACATCATTTACAAGGAAAGTACCTGTTATGACGTTATCATCCTGCACAGCTTCTTTCGCATCCATCCTGAAGACTCTGGCGTTAGTCTTCTTAGCCTCCTCAGGCTTCTTGTTGTACTTAGGGCAGTTAGTCTTTATGTGGCCCTTTTCATTGCAACGGTAGCACGTTGCATCTTTCATCTTCTTGCAATCCAAGGTTTTGTGTTCCTTGGACTTGCACAAACCACAAGCAAAAGACCTTGACTCGTTATTCGAGTTTGATTCGAGTCTGCACTTTCCAAAGTGCTGTTTCTTGCAAGTTTTGCATGTAGGCTTCTCTCCAGAACGATGCCCATCTTTCTTTGATTCCGATCCCTTCTTGTGATCACCGTTCCCACGGTGTTTCTTATTCGACCTACGCGAACCATCATCTTCATGCTTCCTCTTCTCGGCATTCTTATTCCTCAGCGATCTCTGCCGGACCGCATCCAGTGTGAGGGATAAGGAAAGGTCAGTTACAGACCTGAAGGTAACTGGCCGAGAAGCTTTTACACTGGCCTTGATCTCGGGTTCTAATCCACCAATAAAACGAGCGATCCTTTTAGGCTCCGGGGTTACCAGATAAGGTACCAACCGGGATAGTGTATTGAAGCTTGTCAGATAAGCTTGACAATCGAGGTTCTTCATCACCAATGATAGAAAGTCTGATTCTATCTTTTCCACCTCATGTTGCGGGCAGAAATTTTCCTTGATCAAGGCGATGAATTGATCCCACGACATACTATACAACGGGATCTTTCCAGAGGCCTCCATCAGAGATCTCCACCAAGCTAACGCATCACCTTTGAAGGACTGTGAGACAAATTTAACCACATCACCTTCAGCGCATCCGCTGATGTCCACGACCGTGTCCATTTCATCCAGCCACGTCATGCAGTCTACGGCTCCTTTCTCCCCCGTAAAATCCCTGGGTTTACAAGACACAAAGTACTTATATGTGCAACCCTTGTTACGGTGTCCCTGATGCAGTACTAACTGCTGAGATGGATTACTTTGGTGGTTGGTGGACTGGCGATCATCACCGTTTTTCTTGGGTCCATCATTTTTGGGAGGAGGCTTGTTATGAGCCTCAGAATGCGTCCTTGGCTTTGAATGTGATACAGAGTGGGTCCTACTTCGGGTACTACTGTATTCTTCATACTGTCTATCCAAAGCTTGAGTAACAGCACCGTCTATTATTGCTTTTAGTTCAGCGCCCGTTAATGTAATCTGGGCGTTCTCATTTGGCTCCACTGGATGGCTATTCACTTCATTGGAGTCAGCCATTTGTATTGAACTGTTGCAGAAAACAAGGTCAATATTTTTATTTGGGATCTTATTATGGAATTACCCCTTAGGGTAATTCGTTAACCATGGTAAACAGAGACCATATTTGGTTAACTTATCAATCGTATTTATTTAGGATTTTAATTAAAATTTATCCTAAACATAAACAATAACAATATATATTAGCACATAAGGCTTGGTCACATGGACAATTTAAATTATAAGCTATGACTTCAGAGAATCAAGACTTTTAAGGTTTGAACCTAGTTCATTACCTTTATTAGACAGGGAGTCATAGCTACCACTGTCTTTTGGCTCATGTAGAAATGAGCAAGGCCCGTAGGCACTATATTACCACGTATGGTTAAATATGATCATCTTAATTGATGATGTAAATCCAGGATTCAGAGATCATTAAACTGGATTAGGAATCTTCTAAAGAGTCCTTATTCATTTAAGAATGACATGTGATTTTTAATGAATCACTTCTGCCAGGAGTGTTAACATGTTTTAGGATGTTAACAGGGATTTGAATCTTTTAAACCGGTCTTACCATTTTGGCCCGATCTTATATTTGACACGAGGCTAGGTTTCACACTTAAAGATTCTTAATTAAATAATTACTTAGGCAGATTAAAAAGAATGATTTTAAATTTATTTATTTCATTTATAATTTATATATGCACATAATGGCAACATGAAATTTATAAAATAACCATTCCATTAAGTTATTACAATATTACATATTGCCCTAAACGGGTCTTTCACACATGAAATTTTCCCACGCAGGAGCTAAATCATACAGATATGCCCACACAGGGGTCTTACAGAAGACATGCCTACGTAGGGGTCTTACAGAAGACACAAGTCCTCGTAGGGACTAACACACCAACAATTGTCCACGTAGGGACTTAAACAAACATAAGTCCACGCAGGGACTAAACATACAACATACCCTCGTAGGGGTTTATGGAAGGATAGACCCACGTAGGGGTCAATACACAACAATCATACATACCCACGTAGGGGCTTAACAACAAGATATGCCCTCGCAGGGGCTCAACAACAGCTGGGAGGATTTAATAATCCTTTTTGTTCTTTCCCTTGAGTAGTCCTATTAATCCCTGGAAGAAGGTCTGCTTCTCTTGGCGGTCGCGGCGAGCTTCCCGCTCAACCTGATTCAATCTATGTAGAATTTCCTCCCGTTCTGGGGGAGAAAATCGTGGCGGCTGCGACTGCGTTCTAATGATAGGCCTGGGAGGTATTGGGTACCCCTGATTCGGGTAGCTTACCCCCCATGGATCTCCGTAGGGTCCTTGGGCATTGAGGGCGTTATAATTTGCTGCTTCCATATAAGGATCTGCCTCAGCGTATCCGTAGTTGTGGTAAGCTGGTGGTTCAAACGGGTTGTAATGACTTGGTCCCGTGTACGCCGGGATTGGGTTATCAAAACCCGTGTGCGGTGGCTGTTGAAAAGCTGGTTGCGAAGGTCCACCCATTTGTGGGTCCTCATATTGCGGCGGGTAGTGACTAGCACTAGACTGTCGTGGGGAATCGAAAGTGAAGCCCCCCGGTCGTACTGACATGCGTGCACCAGTTCTCCTACGCCTTGGCGGTTGAGGAGGTGGCGGTTGAACTGGTGGCGGTGGAGGTGGTGGCGTAACTGCCACAAAGCGGTGATCCTCAGATGAATTTTGATGATGCGGCTGCGGCTCTGGCTCCTGCTGCTGCTGAGAATGCTGCTGCTGATGCTGCCCATGTGACGACGAGTGGTGTGATGGTGTATAATACCACTGGTGTTGATCAAACAGGGCTTGGTAACTGTCCGGACCACCATAGGGTGACCCGTGGAAGGACGATCCGTCGGAGATTTCGATCGGATGGTTTGGAGTACCACTTGCCGGCATGACGGGGTCCGTATCCTCGTCCATATCGTCGGCGTGATCTCCTGAAAAGTGGTCCTCCGGACCCAGTGGGTTAAAACCCACGGGCTCTGGTATGAACCCAACCGGGTTAAACTGTCCCCTAAAAACAGATGTAGGGTCCCCATATGAATTATGAGATAGGGACCTCTGTAGTGGTATATAGGACGGTTGAGGGTTATTGGGTTCATAGGGGTTTAGAGCAGGAGGTGTGGAAGTATGTGAAACTGATCGTCTAGCTGGCTCGTACTGGTTCCTTCGGTTTTCCCGAGGGTCGTCGCTCTCGGTATTAGATGGCGCTCGCCGTTGCGAAGGTCCAGCTTTGTGGTCGTTGGGGGCTGTAACTAACCCCTTTCCTCGTCCTCTTCCTCGTGTTCGGAAGAATCTAGGAGGCATTCTTGTTATTCCTGTCAATAAAGCATGAGATAACAATAACAAAAATATAAAATTTAAAGGACAAAACAAATACCGAAAAGGTGGAATTAGTCCTAAGTTATAAGTCTAGACTCAAAAGTTTAGATATGTGCAATTGTGTAACTGAGATTAAACACAAAAGGCTAGTGTTTAATTCACTCAGTGTTGGCTCTGATACCAACCTGTCACACCCCGATTTCCACGTGTCACCGGTGGGGGAGTATCGTGACGTGGTTGGCAACGTAATAGTCAAACAACACAATATAATAATGCACAGCGGAAGCAAATTTAAAATAAGATACAACCGAATTTATTTATTGTAAACAAAGTCACAATTATCCGGTGTTTATCCACAGTAGGATCGAAACAAAATAACATTTAATTGTTCAACAGACTTCTGGCATCCTAAGCTTGCGAGACTTTTATTGATGCTTAGGAGACAATCCAGCCAAATTTCGTTTAGTACCTGCATTCAGTCTTTTTGGGAAAATACGTCAGTTTACACTGGTAAATACATTCAACTGACTCATTTTGGAAAATGATTAAAAATTGGTTTGGATGCACGTGGCATAAATCATTTTATTTAACTTGGGAGAATTATTTAATAATAATCTTGTGAACGAATTACATGTTACTTATGCGTTCAGTAGCCCGGAACGTATCCGGGTTAAAGATCAATAGACACACCACCTTAAGTGAGTTATACACGGGAGTACTCCTACACCCCGTGCTCAGGTCGTGGCCATCTCGTAAGATGATGCCAAGGATATCCGGGACATGGTCATTAACCCCCCAAAGGCTGTAAAGTAAACATATCTGTTTAAAACGAGCCGATCAAATTATTCAACTACCCACTAAGCGTGGAGATTTGATGCCCGATCAAGCGGTACGCTATGTACCGTAACCCAAGCCCGTATAGGGAAAATAAGTTAAAAGTATTTACCTGATGCAAGTATAAATCACAATAAGCAGAATAGCAAGTATCTTTTACTGGTTCTCCTAATCTGGAACGAAGGTTAAATATAACCTATTAGAATTCTAACGGTCTTTTATTAAGCTTAAGCTTAGACCGGCTAGTTTCAAGATACGGTTCGTACGCACAATTAAGCGAAGACCGGATAGAATGTGATTCAGACCCGACAAGTTTGAAGACTTGTTTAATATGGGTTTATTATTCACATTCTGGATTTTGAGATAAAACCGTTAAGGTTTGACCCGTTTCGGCTAATTTATGTAAACTTGTTACATAAACCGAACCGTACGCGTAATAAGCGTGACGGGTGGTTATGAGAGCTATATACAGATTTCCTAAGTTAATTATGTCTCAAATATGTTGTGACATCAGTAAGGTGTCTTTCGTTATGCCCGAAACTGATTAAACACAAACTATGCCCCGTAGGGGTAGTTTGGTCATTTTAAAGTTTGTAAAAGAGTTTAAATGACTAACTGAGTTACAGGTCTGATGTAAACAGCAAACATACTCATTTTGATGGGTTATAACAGTAGGCTAAGGCATGTATGTGAAATTTATCATATTTAACCAAACTATGCCCCGTAGGGGTATTTTGGTAATTTCACATAAGCCGAAAAGCTCAAAAACGAAGTCTGAGTTTATCAACCTTTGCTTACTGTTAAAATATCATAATTTGCTTCTTATATCAGTAGGTATCAACCCGGGTATGTCCAATATGATTTTAAAACATACTATGCGTTTAAAACGCTAATTTAGGCGATTAAAGGCCATTACCGGGTTCGATACATAAATCTGATATTTTTATATTTCCAGAAGGCTTAAAATAATTTATTAATCATATGTGATCAGTAGCAAAATGTTTGGAGTCGTTTAGATGTGTAAAACTCATTTTATGGCCCGTAAGGGCAAAACCGACAATTTCCGAATTAAGCCTGCGACTACGAGTTATGCTCAGCCTAAAATTAATTAAAAATATTTAAAAATCCTAAAATAATATTTTATATCAGTGGGTAAAAGATTTAATACCAAAAAGTATGCTTAACTAGGCTATACGCTAATTACGCCATTATGTTAACATAAAGCATTAGTTTTTGCGATAATGAGCATAACTCTTAATCTACAAGTCAAACTGATGTCAAACTTTGCATGCAAGTCTATAAATCAGTATTTAAGGTTCCTACACTTTTACATTTTCATAAATCACGTTTTAAGGTAATAAGGGCATAATGGTCAACATATGAGCGATTAACGGAAACTTGCATATTAATTGGATAATCAACGAAACAAGTACAGAGACTTATACTATCATTCAACCCTACTCTAATGAAGCACTAAGGTATTTCCGAATCAAACTAAAACGGGTCAGAAGCGAAGTCAAAGCAAAAGTCAAGGTTTTGCGCCTTTCGGTTCCGAACCGGGTTTAAACAGAAATTTGTCGAGTCGGGCAAGCGTAGACAAGTTTTTATACTTATTATCATGTTATATTAAGGTTAAAACAGGTTACACACCTTTTGGATCATTAATTATGCATTAAATCGCATTTTGTATTTCTGTTGACTTTTTCGGTCAACGTTTGACCCGACAAACGACCTAGTTAGGTCTGGAATTGGTACTTGCCCTTATAAGGGTTTAATACCCATATAATTACCTATCTAACGGTACTTTTAATTTGACATACGACTGAGCTATCGTTACTTAATCACGAAGTCAACCGTTAAGCACGATATATTGACTTTTAAGCTAATTATAGAGCTAGAATTAATTTAGAAGGGTTAGGCAACTTACTAGATGATTAATGATGATTAAGGATGCCTTGTAATCAGCTTGAAAGCTCCACAATGATCAGATTGCTTGAACTTTGGTGTGAGGAATTGTTGTGACAATGAAGGGTCTTATATAGTGGTTCCACACACCATAAATCTTTGACAACTAAGTCTAGGGCCATCCACAATCGATTAACATCTGTAGCTAGTGTCTAGGGATGTTTAGGGGCCATGCACATGCAAGAGAAACCGGCTAAATGGGTCACAAATGCGCACAACAGCCAACAGCAGGTATTCTGGTCGCTGGGCAACCCTCGCGTAGCGCGAGGGTCCGTCGCGCTACGCGACGCCCTCTGCAGATCAGTTTTTGATTTTGTTTGTTGGTGTTTCGTAAGGGCAAGTGGTATAAACGAATGGTGGGCATTATTTTCTCAGTTAGGGGCCTCCAATATGGGTCTTTTACTGTTGGATACCCTACCATTTGTGTTTGTTTGCTTTACATTCAAAAACAAGACCCGAAAACAAAGGGTTTCCGTTCCTTTTTCATCGTAGGAGTCTTACCATTAAATTTTAAATCATTCCACGTAATAATTCCCTGAACTTGAATATGTACAAGGTGTTTTTAACATAAATTGAGTCTTGGGATTTATAACGAGGTCGTTCAGAGGTGCAAAAGTTAACATAACGACACGGTTAAATCCTGTCAATCATTGTTAATAATTCCGAGTCTACAAAGCGTTTTGTCACACGTGACACGTGTCGTTACTTTATTGAACACGAAATTCTGAGGTGTTACAAAGGGTATCCCCAATATGGGTAGAAAATATTTTGTAATAGCATTAGCATCTGTCGAGTGTATGCCACATCCCGTGCTTAAGTCGTGGCCATTTGCAATTAAATGAGCCGAGGATATCTAGGGCACAATCACATTAACCCCCAATATTTAAGTTCTCATGCAAAAGAGATTAAAATGGGTTTTGCGGATTTTCTTGTCACAATCCGACATATGATCCCATACCCGACCAAGCAGTAATAATTTACCGTATCCCAAGCACGTATAGGGAAAATAGGTTAAGAGTATTTATCTGGCTTAAATAAGTCTTACAATGCAAGATAATATAATAAGCACAACCGTTATCAATTTAACTAAGCTTGGTTGCAATCTACTAGAATGCATTTGTCTGGAATGAATGGTATAATAACCAATTAGAATGTTAACGGGTCTTATTCAAGTCATAGACTTGGACCGGTTAACATAAATTAATGAAAACGATACGATATGCTAGATTAAGCGATGACCAGATAGAATGTAATTTAAACCCTCACTAGTACTAAGACTAGTATAATATGCGTAAACTTATTTACATTCTGGAATTATTTGACCCGTTTCGGTAAACTTACGTAAACTAGTTACATAAGCTAACCGTACGTGCATAGGCGGCATCGGGTGATCGGATGAGCTATAAACAAGTTCAATATGCCAAAATACTTTAATTATCTTATAACATCAGTAGGTTATCAACTTTGTTTGATCATTATGGTTTAAAACCAAAATATGCACCATAAGGGCATTTTAGTCATAATGTGGCATAATTCATGAACTTATATACAAAGTTATGTTATGAACAAGTTCATTATACCAAAATATGTTAATTGTATTACCATATCAGTATGTTATCTATTCACATGTTTATCATTGATTAAAACAATGTTTTGCACAAAAAGGGCATTTTGGTCAATAATAGATTAATAGGTATATTATAAGAACTTGTGTAAAAACTCAGAATCTGATTATGATTAAGTAGTATAACCATAGAGGGTTATTCTACACTATTATATGATCATAATACAACTTAGAATCAGTAGCCAAAGTTGCTAAATCGGGTCAGAAGTGAAAGTCAAAGCAGAAGTCAAACAGCTTGACTTTCGATTGCAAACCAACACATAAACTGGAAATGACAGGCTGAAGATGTTTATACATGTTCTAATATTAATTACCAACTAATTTAGTGTTAAAAACATGAGTTAAAACAATTACAAGTTCATTTTATAAAGTTTCCAAAAATCTGCTGTTTGACTTTTTATTTAACTTAACTTTGACCCGTCATTTGACCAGCTTAACTTGATTTCCAGGAGGTTCCCTTTTGAGGGATTAACACCTACCTTGTAACACCCTTGCTTGTTTAATACAATATTTTATATAAGATTCGTAAAAATGCATGTTTATACGATTACACGTAAGTATGTCAATACGAGTTTACTAAAACTTTTACAATTTAAAAGTTTAGAACAACTTAATGTAATTGAATTCGTCGTTTAAAAGATACGACGAAACGCCGCGTGGAAGCTTTTAACTTTATCGTGTTCGGTTCTTCTTCGAGCTTGATCTTCATCCGGGCACTCTTGGCAATCACCTATGATCAAAATCAACTTAAAAGTTAGTTTTGATAGTTAAATAACAAGTTTAAACAAGTTATATGGGTCAAACAAACAAAACTAAACGTTTTTCAGGTTCACGGGGGGCTAGGCGTCACGCCTAGGGGCTAGACGCCCCACCTAGCCCCCTTTTTGGCAGAAAGTCTTTAAACTGTTGCTGCATATTCCCAGCATAACCTGATTTCACGGAAACGAGCATAACTCTCTCGTTTTTAATCCGTTTTACCCGATTCTTTTTCCTACGCGTCCGTAATTTAATTCTCCATCATATGGAGTTAAAATCCAACATAATAAATTTTGAGACTTCTAAGCCTTCGACTCGTTACCTTTTTACCAAATTTTAACCCGTTTATGCATTTTATCAAACAAACATATTTGTTTGATCCTTATATCACATACACTTCTTCAAATTAATGTTATCTACCACTTTAGGTTCTAATCACAGGTTTATTACACAATTTAAACCCGTTTTTGCTCGTATGCTTATTTTGACCCGTTAAGGGTATTTTAAGCACTTTAAAGCTTGAGATCGCTTTCATTCATTTCTAGCATCTTATTCCTACATTTCTTATCAAGTAATCTT
This sequence comes from Helianthus tuberosus, assembly GCA_030545235.1. Classification (NCBI taxonomy): domain Eukaryota; kingdom Viridiplantae; phylum Streptophyta; class Magnoliopsida; order Asterales; family Asteraceae; genus Helianthus; species Helianthus tuberosus. The sequence goes on along the minus strand of JARYGA010008992.1, from coordinate 232,469 downwards.
CAACTACAACTCTTTGTGTGTTGGATTTAAATGTGGATATCTATATGTTCCGAGTTTTACCTTTCGGATTGTTATTTTACGGCAAGACTCAAATAGAGCTATTTGACTAACGTATTACATCTTTCAACTTCTACACTTATTCTAAGTATTTATTTAATAATGAAACTCGTTTCCAAACAACCTCTAAGGGTTGTTTGTTCAATTTAGCCTACAAGGGCGTTTTGGTCAATTTTGGTCCTTTTACGACGAAGGGCTCTCTCTCCAATTATTCGACCAAAATAGCACTTTTAACCAGTGTTGTAGAGATCGCTAGGCGCCAGTCGGGCGGTGGAGTACCGACTAGGGATTAATCAGGATTAATCGGGATTAATCGGATCGGAATTTATATACATAATTTTTAAATTTATATATATACACATACATTAATATCAATATAATACTTAAAAATAGTTCAAAATTCAAACAACTAAGTTTAAAACATAGCTAATCAAGTATTTAAACATTCAATACACACGTTAATATCAATATAATACTTAAAAATAGTTCAAAATTTAAACAATGAAGTTTAAAACATAGCAATTTAAGTATTTAAACATTAACATATCAGTCATGGTCTCATGGAATATGTTTTAATGGGTTAAAAACATGTTTTTTTGGGCCAGGTTGGAACTAAACAAGTTGGTCCATGTATTTAATGGTTAAAAACATTTGTTTGGGCCAGATTTAAACTAAAAAAAAGTGGGCCGACTTGGGCCGATTTGGTCCGCCTTGGACCGACTAGGACCGACTTGACCGACTACCGACTAATGGTCCGACTAGCTCAAAATTAATCAGTTAACGGCCGACTAGCGCCTAGGCGCTGATTAATTCCGATTTTTACAACACTGCTTTTAACTACAACATAATTATGCGTACCTGGCCCGGATCAACAAGTAGACCCGATTTATACCTCGTTTTCATTATCACACAATCAATGGTGACACAATTATCCGATTTGCTAATCGGTCCTGTTAACATAAGACTTGACAACCACATTAGACGATATTGTCAAATGGTGTTATCACCACCATTCGACCCGTTTGGACTATATGCCCAACTTTATCTATTTAATCAAAAACATCGTTTTTGATTTCCAATTCATACATCCATCCCATCCCGGATTTTATTACCATACCCTTTTTCTTTTAAACTCTTTTCTTACAAATTCAACCCATTTCGGCTTACGCTATGGGTATCCTTTTAACCTTGATTTACATTAGTCGACACTTGACCAATTTCCATTTTTGCCCTTTTTCCCTCATTATTAGATTACACTACAAGGTAATCTTAACGAAAATCCATATTTCCAATATTATCGTTATCCCGTTTACAACGTATCGAATAAACGAGTATTCTACATAAGTGTGTAAATTACACTTACCTCGCATCCACGCCACGCTTTTCTTTACGTACTTGCTCCGTTTGACCCGCTCCCTCCTCCAAGCTTTCACCTAGCTTGTTACGCCTCAAACTATTGTCAATCATTTACAAGGCGGTTAAATTAGTCATTAACAATCACGACTATTCCACCTCACTTATTTTCTATGTCAAAGCTACTGTTCGACTTCATGCTTAGTTAACTTAGTTTATCAAAGTTAACTACTTTCAATCACATGGTTTACAACATTAAGTCTAAATCAACATAGTATTTAGAACCCTTATCACTTCATATCACATGTAATTGCCATATCATTCAAATACGCGTTTTCACTCTAAATTTCAACACTTTAGTTCTCATTTAGGCATTTTAACAAACACCTAATGTGCATAATTTTACATATTTACTAACTAGTTCATAACTAACTATTTTCACCAAGATTTACATCAAAATCTAACCTCTATGTCTAGCGTTCATGAACTACATCAAAAACTTATATCATAACAATCAATATTCATCAATTTAACACTCTAATCTGAGTGTTCATCATATTGTCAATAAACCCACTTAGCACATAATAGGGTAATTATCAAACCCCTAGTATTGACACCAATTCATCAAGTTTTTCAACTAGGGTTTGTTTCTAAACGAAGATTTCATCATAATAACACTCATAGATTCAACATTGATTTCAGAATTTCGATTATGATTGTTCATCATAATCTTAAAGTATCACTAAATCATAAAATTCAACATACCTTGTGATCCCCAAGACTAGGTGATCATTAATACGTGTTCATGCATCCGATTCGGGCTAGATTTGACCTTCAATTTTGTTTATTTGTTGAAGTTAGGGTTTGAGCTCCCATGGAGCTTCTCCTGGTCGCATACGTACACACATGTGTGTGTGGTTTTGATTTCTTTTTTTTTATATAAGTGTTTTAATAAAACACTTTTCTAGTTGCCCATGTTTAGTCCCTCAAGTTTAGAGATTCATAAATGAAACTATAACTCATAGTTTATTATTTAATTACCCACTACTAACTAGGTTAATTTTACCTAGTTAACTTAGTGGGTTCCGGGAGTTAAAACCCGTTTTATTTTAAGTCCCGTTGACTCGGGCTCTTATAAACTCAATTCCTTAATTCTTTGATTCGCTTGTATTTAAGTATTAGGATTTCTTATTTAAATCCAAATATTTACCAGGTTATTTTTACTGCTAACAATACTTTACCCGTCTTTTAGTATTAACGGAGTTTGATTACCAAACCCGTTTTCGGGGTGTTACAACTCTACCCCCCCTTAAAGAGGTTTCGTCCTCGAAACCTTTCTTACATAGGTCATCGAGTTCTAAACTCAATGCGTTTGACCTGAGTAATCTTTTAAGCATTACTCATACTTTAACCAGTTGTTAGTATTACCAGAAAAATCATGGTAATATCTTTTTGGTTACAGAACATCTACGTACCTCATACGACATAATGTAACTTGAAATAACGTAATTCCGTTATTTCTACTAGTTTAGTTAACTTAGAAATATCCATCGCTTTTATATATTATCGAACTCTTTGTGAATCCGTTACCTTGACCCGTTTAAAGGTCTTTAGTGAAATCTTTCTCTTTTAGCAACTATTTCTTTTGTTTTCAAATTCATTTATTCGGTTCAGTTACTCCGAATCCTCTGCTTACGAGCAAACCAAATTTCTCGATTTGAATTGCTGACCTTCACCGGTCTCACTAACTGACTTATTAGTCCAGTTACTTTTTACCGCTCGCTTGGTTATAATGCGATTCTACTTCACATTACATTTCTTAACCGTGATCGTGTCGTATCATGTTTAATTTATATATCTACCTTTCATTTTCGAAAAGATCACTTTTCGAATATATCGTCTTGCGCCTATCAGCGTCAAGACTTGAATCTTTCATGCTTACTATTCAATTTCCTATCAGAATTTATATTTGTAAAAATGTTATTTCTTACTAAAACTGAATTTTAGTCTAACGTTTTTCTCTTTAACTATGTCAATTACTCATATCAAGGAAATTGACAACCCATAATTTATTGTTTTCCGTTCTTGTTTTACGCGGGGAATCATAACAAGTTCCCTCACCTTACACTATTGACCCGTAGGTTCCTTCACTTAACCTCGTAGGCTATTTCCCTAAGCTTTCATCTCTTTAAGACGAGGCCCTTATGATCCCTTTGCTTCAATTCATGACCCGTGGGTCATTTTGGCCTCGTAGACCTTTACACTAATTAATATCCCGTAGGTTATGATTATCCCGTAGATCATCTTTTATTTTAGTCTTTATTCAATTGTCTATTTATACATATATAGCTTTAAAGCATCCTTTGTTATGTTTGGAATCATTTAATTTTGTTTTTGAACTTTAGTTGACCTTAACCGTAGTCTAAGGTTTCATTTGTTTACTTTCGGACTATCTTTTCCGACTTTACGACTTCTAACGTCATTTACACGTCGGTTTGTCCTACGCTTACCGTTACCCGGTTCATACTTATACTCCTTTACAACCCATTACCCGGGTCCTTCTATCTTATTATTTTTAGCTTTCCGGTTTCACCGGTTTGCGTTTTCCTATTATATTAAGCGTTATTCCTTAATTGACTCGTTTGACTCATTTTGGGTGAATTTTCATCACTTATGAATGTCAAACTTCATTCTTTATTTGAACCGTCCAACTTTGAAATGGTTGAACGTAATTACCAAAATTTATGTTTGCGAAAATTCTTGTCATCTTTTAGTCATGACTCATATTCCGAGTCTTTTGACTTTCTATTTCGCGTTCCTGTTTCTCAGTCTACGCATGCGTTTAATTCCTTACCCATCAACCGGGTGTTTTACCGAAATCGTTATCATTGCACCCCCTTCCGGTATGCATTAAGACTTTGTTTCGATTTACTTGGTCATCTTAGCGAAATCCGTCGCTTTTATTCGACCATGTCTTTTATTCTTTACGTGACCACCATTGGCGGCCTCATTAATTATGAGTGACGATTATCATCATTATCCTTTCTTTACTACGACTAAAGTTAACAACTTTGATGATCTTTTTCGTATGGGCAACACCTTTGTTTTTATGACCCGGCGGTCATCTATACTTTGGTTTTACTTGCCCGTTTTGTTCACCATGGCCCTTTCGTCCAAGATGACTTATTTTCGTGAATTTTCTTTTGATCATTCATTTATATTAATCATTGTCCCTTTTATCGGGCTCGTTATCCTAATGTAAGACGCTTCCGTCACCCGGTTGTGCGTTTACATTATTTTCAACTATTTTGTTCATTTGTTTCATTTGGGTACTTTTTAATTTGTCCCATTCACCCCGTCCTTACTACATCGGATGTAAATGTGTCCGCTATAAGAAGTTCATGGTATTATATGCCACTACTTACTTGGCCAGAGTAAGCGATTAACACATGACACGCATGACCTTTTTATAGTTTTCACATCACGCCCTATGTAAGTAATGCCTCTATTTGTTTCTCTTGGAAACAATATCCCGAATACATTTTCTATTCGGGTTTTTCCAAGTTTTTAATCTACATATGCAACTTTCAATTTCTACATATTTATTGCATATTACTATTTGTGCAATTATATTTAAAATGTGCACCTGGTAATGCTTGCCCTAACGGGCTTCTCTTGCCATTAGCCTTGTTCGCGACCGCTACATGATTTAGGTCCTTGATGAGCATACACTTTGGAACATTCCTCTGTCAAATCTGCGATTTGTTAAACTCTCGCTATCTTCATATGCGAGTGTCCTTCAACTAAAACATATACAACAGTTAGTAATTTCGACATTAAGGGATGCCTGTATTATAATACAAGGCTTTTCTACTATACGCATCAACGCGTGTAATTTCGTTGACTATATCTATTCTATATCGTTTTTATTGGTGTAACGTGTATTACACGATAACCATATGTGTTGTTCTCAACACTTTAATCATACTAAACATTTGATATACATGTACTTACCGGATTTGCGATCAAGCCTCGAACCGAACACCAATCTTTATTATGAGCATAAGGTTTAAGTCCAAGCATGGTTTTCCCCACCATACTTGAATCTCTTAAACCAGGGCTCTGATACCAACTTGTAACACCCTTGCTTGTTTAATACAATATTTTATATAAGATTCGTAAAAATGCATGTTTATACGATTACACGTAAGTATGTCAATACGAGTTTACTAAAACTTTTACAATTTAAAAGTTTAGAACAACTCAATGTAATTGAATTCGTCGTTTAAAAGATACGACGAAACGCCGCGCGGAAGCTTTTAACTTTATCGTGTTCGGTTCTTCTTCGAGCTTGATCTTCATCCGGGCACTCTTGGCAATCACCTATGATCAAAACCAACTTAAAAGTTAGTTTTGATAGTTAAATAACAAGTTTAAACAAGTTATATGGGTCAAACAAACAAAACTAAACATTTTTCAGGTTCAGGGGGGGCTAGGCGTCACGCCTAGGGGCTAGACGCCCCACCTAGCCCCCTTTTTGGTAGAAAGTATTTAAATTGTTGCTGCATATTCCCAGCATGACCCGATTTCACGGAAACGAGCATAACTCTCTCGTTTTTAATCCGTTTTACCCGATTCTTTTTTCCTACGCGTCCGTAATTCAATTCTCCATCATATGGAGTTAAAATCCAACATCCAACATAATAAATTTTGAGACTTCTAAGCCTTCGACTCGTTACCTTTTTACCAAATTTTAACCCGTTTATGCATTTTATCAAACAAACATATTTGTTTGATCCTTATATCACATACACTTCTTCAAATTAATGTTATCTACCACTTTAGGTTCTAATCACAGGTTTATTACACAATTTAAACCCGTTTTTGCTCGTATGCTTATTTTGACCCGTTAAGGGTATTTTAAGCACTTTAAAGCTTGAGATCGCTTTCATTCATTTCTAGAATCTTATTCCTACATTTCTTATCAAGTAATCTTCAACTACAACTCTTTGTGTGTTGGATTTAAATGTGGATATCTATATGTTCCGAGTTTTACCCTTCGGATTGTTATTTTACGGCAAGACTCAAATAGAGCTATTTGACTAACGTATTACATCTTTCAACTTCTAAACTTATTCTAAGTATTTATTTAATCATGAAACTCGTTTCCAAACAACCTCTAAGGGTTGTTTGTTCAATTTAGCCTACAAGGGCGTTTTGGTCAATTTTGGTCCTTTTACGACGAAGGACTCTCTCTCCAATTATTCGACCAAAATAGCACTTTTAACTACAACATAATTATGCGTACCTGGCCCGGATCAACAAGTAGACCCGATTTATACCTCGTTTTCATTATCACACAATCAATGGTGACGCAATTATCCGATTTGCTAATCGGTCCTGTTAACATAAGACTTGACAACCACATTAGTTGATATTGTCAAATGGTGTTATCACCACCATTCGACCCGTTTGGACTATATGCCCAACGTTATCTATTTAATCAAAAACATCATTTTTGATTTCCAATTCACACATCCATCCCATCCCGGATTTTATTACCATACCCTTTTTCTTTTAAACTCTTTTCTTACAAATACAACCCATTTCGGCTTACGCTATGAGTTTCCTTTTAACCTTGATTTACATTAGTCGACACTTGACCAATTTCCATTTTTGCCCTTTTTCCCTCATTATTAGATTACACTACAAGGTAATCTTAACGAAAATCCATATTTCCAATATTATCGTTATCCCGTTTACAACATATCGAATAAATGAGTATTCTACATAAGTGTGTAACTTACACTTACCTCGCATCCACGCCACGCTTTTCTTTCCGTACTTGCTCCGTTTGACCCGCTCCCTCCTCCAAGCTTTCACCTAGCTTGTTACGCGTCAAACTATTGTCAATCATTTACAAGGCGGTTAAATTAGTCATTAACAATCACGACTATTCCACCTCACTTATTTTCTATGTCAAAGCTACTGTTCGACTTCATGCTTAGTTAACTTTGTTTATCAAAGTTAACTACTTTCAATCACACGGTTTACAACATTAAGTCTAAATCAACATAGTATTTAGAACCCTTATCACTTCATATCACATGTAATTGCCATATCATTCAAATACGCGTTTTCACTCCAAATTTCAACACTTTAGTTCTCATTTAGGCATTTTAACAAACACCTAATGTGCATAATTTTACATATTTACTAACTAGTTCATAACTAATTATTTTCACCAAGATTTACATCAAAATCTAACCTCTATGTCTAGCGTTCATGAACTACATCAAGAACTTATATCATAACAATCAATATTCATCAATTTAACACTCTAATCCGAGTGTTCATCATATTGTCAATAAACCCACTTAGAACATAATAGGGTAATTATCAAACCCCTAGTATTGACACCGATTCATCAAGTTTTTCAACTAGGGTTTGTTTCTAAACGAAGATTTCATCATAATAACACTCATAGATTCAACATTGATTTCAGAATTTCAATTATGATTGTTCATCATAATCTCAAAGTATCACTAAATCATAAAATTCAACATACCTTGTGATCCCCACGACTAGGTGATCATTAATACGTGTTCATGCATCCGATTCGGGCTAGATTTGACCTTCAATTTTGTTGATTTGTTGAAGTTAGGGTTTGAGCTCCCATGGAGCTTCTCCTGGTCGCATACGTACACACATGTGTGTGTGGTTTTGATTTCTTTTTTTTATATAAGTGTTTTAATAAAACACTTGTCTAGTTGCCCATTTTTAGTCCCTCAAGTTTAGAGATTCATAAATGAAACTATAACTCATAGTTTATTATTTAATTACCCACTACTAACTAGGTTAATTTTACCTAGTTAACTTAGTGGGTTCCGGGAGTTAAAACCCGTTTTATTTTAAGTCTCGTTGACTCGGGATCTTATAAACTCAATTCCTTAATTCTTTGATTCGCTTGTATTTAATTATTAGGATTTCTTGTTTAAATCCAAATATTTACCGGGTTATTTTTACTGCTAACGATACTTTACCCGTCTTTTAGTATTAACGGAGTTTGATTACCAAACCCGTTTTCGGGGTGTTACAAGTTACCTTATTACAATCATGTAGCCATGTTCGATTCGAACAATGGATGGACCATAATGGTCTAAACCGAAAGTCAAAGAAAAAGTCAATTTGCTTGACTTTCGACTAATAAAAGCGTATAAAATGAAAAGAGAAGGGATGGAACACTTACAAGTGGTCCAAGAAAACATTTAGAACTTAGAGGGAGGTCATTTTATGATCAGGGGCTCCAGATGAGAGTAGAGAATATGTTTGAAAGAAATGAGCAAGTTTTGTAAAGACACAAGACTCCTATTTATACTTGAAGATGTTGGATTTGGATCAAGACATGTGTTAGAAGTGTTGTAGGATGTCTCCAAGTGTTCATGGATGTGTCAAGAGCTGCAAGAAGGTGGTATTGTGCGAGCAATGTGGCAAGAGGGTAGACTTACATGGCCTCTAAACAAAAAAAAATATATATATATGCTTGCGGTCCGTAAGCACATAGGCTTACGGTCCGAATAGGATCACTCAGAGGCCATTAATTGGCACGTTGACACCTTTAGTCCCTCCACATTCAAAGTTTCAAAACTTGACAAACTTAGTCCCTCTCGTCCAAATTAATAGGCATATTTGAGAGTGGACACGTGTCATTATATCATTTAACATAGTTTTACGAGGTGTTACACAATGTCATCCAAATCGTCTAACAAAGGGGTATCGGATGTCTGTAGCGATTCGACTTTTGTACGAATAGGTCGACTTTGGCTTTGTTGGAGAATTTGAAGTTGTTGGTGATATTGTTGTTGAAATTTGATTTGTTGAAGTTGAAAGAAACTAGTAGGAGTTGGGGTTTGAGGGAGTTGCGTGAACGCGTTAGGAGTTGGGGTTTGAGGGAGTTGCGTGAACGCGTTAGGAACTTGATTGTAGCTTGAAAAAGAAAATTGTGGAGTTGCCCACATCGGATCAACACGTGTCATCCACGGGGTTTGTGGCGGGGTGTTTGGATCCATGGTATTATTTACTAGCTAACCCGTTTCTTCTTTTTCTTTGCTATTGTAAGTACAAATAGTATAAAAAATTAAAAAGAACACTCTAGGAGTCAAGATTTGAAAAAGATTGAATGAAAGTTGTAACCAAGTTAAACATTGAAGTAGAAGCACTCTAGCAACAATTAAACAAATAAAAAACTATATAAAAATGGTCAATTATGTATTATGGCCTGCATTAAGATCATTGAAATCACATACAAAATATAAAAAAACTTATAAGCTCAAGGTCCTATTGTTCTATCTGGTTTCTAATATAAACCGTAAACCAAACCATTAGATACGGCTTAAAAGTTCCTAAACCGGCCAACCGAATTTAAAAAAAAAAGAAACCTACCAAGTAACCAAACCGCTGACCGGTTTAAATGGTTTCGTGGTTTTGAACCGAACCATGAACACCACTTCTTGAGCTTCACAGACAACTGAAGGAATTGGCGTTGCTGTTGTTGTTTGTCATCTTGTTCTTGTTCTTCTTGGCTTGGGGTTAGGGTTTGTGTTTGATCTGAGGGTTTGATGGAGGAATAGAAAAGGGGGGAAATTTGATTATATATTTATATCTTGTTTCCCAACGTTTATCATCGAAAATCTCAAAAAGATGGGACGTGGGTGCCATGGCTTTATGCACGTGTCCAAGGGGGCAATGTAGCGTATGAATCATGTTTCTATGTGGCAATTGATGACTCAACTCACGCCCCCACACCCTTCAGCCAAAGGGCATTTACAATTTGTTATCTATCTCCATCTTTATAATTACACTATAATCACTTATTTTCTCTCTTATTTTCAATTAAATAATATATTTTATACTTTTGTCATAAAGTTTCTCTTTCCTCCAATCACAACCATTTTCAAAAAATATTAAAACAATTTTAGAGATTGAACATTGTCGTACCAAATTTCTTGATAAACAGTAACATTTTTCATCTCTTCCACTCACAACCATTTCATACAATATAGATACCTACTTATATATATACGGAGGATCGAATGTAAATGCTTTAACAACACCATATTCACTTTCTTTCTATATACATAAGGTAGGGTTAGTTTACAAAGTGTGTTCTTCCTAAGAAGTCTTATGCACCATTAGATTATAACTCTGGATGAATGAGATTGATCAATGACATTTTTGTAACTTGTTTTGTACTTTTAATGATTGATTTGATGACCTAGGAATATAAATGTAATATGAGTGTGTCTTAAATTCAGAAACTCGCATACAACTTCCGCCTTCTTTTTTAATCGTCAATAACTTTTTATACACCATTTGGTTTAAAAAACAAGTTGACGCAAACCCATGCGTTGCAGCGGGATGTTGATTACGATAGTCTTTAGTATTATAACATGAGATGCAAAATTGTTAAGCTTATGAAAAATATTATTTTCTTTTACTTTATCCCAGGTCTACAACGCTATATCAAATCAAATGAATTAAGTCAATTTGTACATAACAAAACTTAGTAGTGATATATTATCATATTTAAAAGATGGACAATAAAATATTGAATGCATCGACAATTTACATGTTAATGCATCTTCATGGTATAGAATTAACATTCAGACAACAAATTAAACAAAAGATTCATGGAAGGAAATTGGTACATCATGATAACAGATTCATAATATACGCAAACCTAATTGTAACTTTAATAATTTATTATTCTGACTTTTCTTTATAGTCAAAACTAATATTTATTATTTTTCCTTGAACATTCAAAACTCGTTCCATATTAGTTTCAAAACAAAACTTGAAACTTTATTTACTTTGAAATTTTATAATTTTGTTTTTGAAAAAGGGTGTATAACTTTGAAATATTCTAACTTTGTTTTTGAATAAAGGAATACAGAAAATGACGGTTTCTTTAACAACGATTATAGAAAATTAAAGTCAAACTTACAATGTCCTTTAAGTTAACTTAATAGTAATTAAATTGTTAAAAGATTCTCACCCGACCACTAAATCAAAAACTTTCCGAGCGGTTTTAATTTAAAAAAAATTCTATCTTTTGTAACTGAAGAAACACTGAACTAATTAAGGGGCTAATCAGTTTGGTTTATGTTCCTACCATAGTGGTTAATCTTCTTAGGGTTTCCTGAGCTTCGTAATGATCGTCTAATCCTGCAAAACAGAACACCGTTACTCGTTAAGAGGGGAATATGGGGGTTTCCCTCTTAACCAGGCTCCGGCGTGAGAATAAGTGACTATATTTGAGGAGGTAAGTGTGTATTAAGAGTGAGAGTAGAGGGAGTGGAATGTTTAACCTGTGAAGTGAGGTCTCTATTTATAGCCGGAGAGGTGTAAGAGGATGTGGGCTGATGGGCCTTGGGCCTGAAGGCGACAACATAGAGGATATGCTCCTTGTCTCACTGGCGTTGACCGTTAATGGCTTCTAGGAGCTTTCTGGAGTTGGCGCAATGTGATTGGATCCACGTGTCACTGTTGTCGGCTTGGCCGCCCCTCTGCCATCAGCAGGTAAGTGGAGATCGTGGGGCAGTTGTCTCTGCCCTGTGATTGGTGCCATGTAGGCGTCCTTAAGTACTTTTTGTCTCCTGCATGTCAGACGATCGTGGAGCACGATTGAGCAGGGCCAGAAGGACGCTGATTGGCTCTTTTCTCCTGCTACTTGTACCTTGTGTACTATCTGAAACAGCCTTGCGCTGCTGCCCTGCGCGAGTCTTGCTGGGCACGTAACTATCTTGCGCAGGGTTTGGATGACTGAGTGCTCTTTCAGAATGCTAAGTATTGTAATTGGAGCTTCCTATTGTCTAGGCCTCGTGCCGGGTAAAATAGAATGTGCTGTAGCCCGCGCGAGGTTGCCAATAAGAAATTTGTTGAATAAGGAGTATGGTCCCGCGCGGGACCTTGACGGAGGTTTGCGCGGCTTTTTTGGGACCATACCCCTTCAAGTCCCCCAGTCCAGTGCTGCACCATGCGCGAGGCAAGTGGTTGGCGCTCTGGACTTAGAAAAATAAAGTTGTAGAAAATGCTTCCTTGACTTGGGTAGACAGCGCGCGTGTGAGCTCTTGTTGGTTACTACGGCGCGGCTACCAGGTTTGGCTCCAGGTGGTTCACTGCCTTTGGGTGTAGGCGCGCAGGGTTATAGAGTCATTGTTAATACTGCGCGACCCTAGTAGCTTTTAGATGAAGTTTGTAGTAATTTTGGGCGGGAAAACTCTCGAAATTTGAATTCTGACAAGTTGGTGAGAAACGTCGTTGATGGTGACGTTTGAGTTGACCACTTACACGGCTGTTATCAAGTTGTCTCTGACGGTTGGTCATTCCGTCAGGAGAGTGAGCTCCACGCGCGCGTGCTAACCGTCACTCCGGGATTCTCGCCTTACGTGTCGTCTTCTGATTGGTCACGTGCGCAGCGATTTCAGCACGTTTACCCATCGCATTAAATGCGATGGGTATATATATTCGATGAGGGATGAGAGCAAATCACTTTTCATCTTCTGTTGTCTTCTTTCTTTCCTATTTGCTCTCGAATTCACTTTGAATCTTCAAACCTTTGAAGAACATAGTAGCAGATCTTCAAGTTTCTTGAGAAAATATTCAAACTTTCTGCTTTATCATCAATGGCTGAAGAACATCAAGAGGAGAATCCCGGTGAGGAAGGCCCAGTTCCCGTCCTTAGGTGGGACTTGGGGCTGTTCGAGGAGATCTCGAGGAGTTTCCGGTTTCCACCGGAATGGGATGCCAGATATCCCGGTCAAAATCAGACGGCTGCCGACGCACCACCGGGATATATCACATTGTTTGAAGATTTCTTTCATCAGGGTAACTTCCGGTTGCCGGCGATGAATTTCATGGCCCATATTTTACAGTTCTAAGGGTTTCATATCTCACAAATGAGTCCTCCTGGGATGGTTAGGGTTCGACACTTCGAATTTCTTTGCCGATCTCATGACATTGAGCCGACTGTGGAAAGATTCAGGGTCTTTTACCAGTTGATCCGAAACATGGGGTTCTACTAGTTTGCAAGTCGAGGGGCTTCGAAGAAGATACTCCTTAACCCTCCAAAGAGTTTCCATGACTGGAAACCAAAGTTCTTTTATATTCGGGAGGAGGTGATCCCGATCGCCATGACATTCCGCGCTTGGTCTGAGCCGATTGCGAAGGAGGACCTGGCGATTTCCAAGAATAAGGCTTGGTATCAGAAGCTCACTTCAACCCCCAACCGAATATTTGGGGAGAATGTCCTTGTTGCTGCGCGAATGAGTGATCAATGGCCACCTGAGAGTGAGGAAGTTCCTGTCTTGAAGTTCCAGGATAAAGGTTAGGTATTTCATTAACTGTTTTATTTCTGCCTTCGTATTGCTCAATTTTTTGAATTTGTAGTGTAGAGGCGCGCCTTTATCAAGCGGCGTTCCCAACTTTTGGTGGATCCATGGGTGTGCGCCCGCTTGCAGCAGGGGAGCAATTTTGGTATGACGCGATCAAGGGCAACTTCATGTATCCAATTGCTGGAGCCTTTGCCGATCCGCCCTCTGCTACTGAAGGTGTGCATATACCTAACACTCGTCCCTTGCGCGCTTTGACTTCTGCTGGGAAAGAGATTATCTATCTTTCCAGCGAGGAGTCTGTGGGATCATCAAATGGGGAGCTAAGTTCGTTGTCTAACATCTTTGCAGGTGTGCTGCGCGATCTGGGTATCGACCCTGAAGAGAAGAAGAAGAAACCTTCTAGGAAGAAGAAGGTGATCAACCTTGAACCTGAAGTGACTTGCAAGAAAGGTGGGCCTAGCCGCGCAGCTTCTGGTGTTGCTGACAAAGGTACTCTTCGCTTTCGCCAGAGTAACTTGGAAGATTATGTGATTATCAGTGACTCACTTGAAGGTTTGTCGCGCGCATGCGAGAAGAAAGTAGGAGGGGCTGGTTCCAAGAGCTCAGGGAGCGCGGGTTCTCGTAACCCGGATGCGGGGGCGACTCCCTCTTCTGTTGCACATGACGAAGAGGAGGAAGAAGAGGAAGAGGAGGAGCCTGCTGCAAAATTAATCAGCCGAAAAAGAAGTAGAAGTGAGACCACAGCTGGTGTGTCTACTGCGCCGCAAGCTGGAGGAGTTCCTGTGCTCGGGAAACGGAGCAATCTGCGCTCTCTTTACAAATTTTCTCCTGGTTAGTTTTGCTTAGTTTCTTTGCTTTTTGTTGCTTCCTGTTTTTTAACACTTAGCTTCTGCAGAGGCTAAGAAGAAAACCCCTGAGAAGAAGGGTATCGCGTTTACAGAGCCCTCAGAGCCGGCGCAGAAGAGGCCCAAGGTTACCATTAAACCCTTCAAAACTACTGAAGTAGAGTCTGAGAAGGGTAAACAGGCCACTGAGGGCAAGAAGGAGAAAGCTGTTGAGACGGAGAAGGGAAAAGCTGAGGAGAAAAAGAAGGCTGAGGAAGAAAAGAAGAAGGCTGAGGAAGATAAGAAGAGGAAGGCTGAGTTAGAGAGGAAAGCTGAGGAGGCGAAGAGGAAGAAAGCCTCTGATAAACCATCTATTGAAGAACCGAAAAGGTCCGGGACCGCTGCAACCACGCTCCTGATAAGGCGCAGGGTCTTGGGGGCGTTCATATTGCGGGGCTTGACCAGCCCCATCATGAGAAGAGGAAGGAACCCGAGCTGGATAAGCCTACCCATCCTGCGCAGCCTGATGCCCCCATCGTTCCAAGGTAACTTCTACTAGGGGATCAGGGCCATATGTCTCCGGCGGAGCGAGTTCTGGCGGTGCTGGAGGGTATAATCCACAAAGTATTGGCCCAAAGGATACCCTTGGTGATATCTATTACAAGACGTACACCGAAGAAGAACGTGGTGATGTTCCCCACCAAGCTCCCTGGGGTTTGAAACAAAAAGACACCTTTCTGGAGTTCGGCCCTTGCCGCGACTGGTTCTTAAACTCCTTTCCTCCTGGTGAGGTTAATCGGCAGAGGGCGCGGACTCACGATGGTCTGTATCACGCTTATGTGGTTGGGGGAGGCCAATACTCGCGCTGCCAACCACCAGATCGTACGAGAATGGTGTACAATGGTCAGGGAGCGGAGTGATTGGGAGAGAAACCATGAGCGCCTTGTGAGGCAGGTGAAGGAGTTTGAGAAAGCTAATGCCAAGTTTAAGGAAGAGAAGTCCAAGTTTGAGGCTGATAAGAAAGCGGAGGAATGGGGGCGCGAGGGCGCGAGGGCCTGAAAGGCAAGCTTCAAGCTGCCGAGGATCTGTTGGCGAAAGAGAAGGCTGAATGGAAGAAGATCTGTGAGAAAGACAACCAGCGCGCTTATGCTGCTCGAAATAAGATTACTGAGCTCGAAGGCAAGGTTGCTGAGCTGACAGCGAAGGTCGAGGATGCGCAGGCTGCGCAAGCTGCTAAGGAGAAAACTGAGGTTTGTAAAACGTTTACTCCTTTCCTTGGTGTTTTGTTTGCATAATAGCCTAAGTCTTTTGCCCTTTGTAGGTTGAGCTGGCTGAGGTGAAGGCGCAGTTGACAGGTAAAGACAAGGATTTGACGGCCAAAGACGTCGAGATTGCTGAGTTGAAGCGCCGTCTGCACGAGCAGGTTGACAAATGCGAGTCCTTGGAAATCGATCTTGAGGCAGAGAAAGTTAAGGCTGGTACTGCTGAGGAGGCCAAACAGAAAGCTAAGGAAGCGCGAGACATTAGCACATCTGCTCTCAATGTGGGGCAAAACAACTACTCCGAGGTTCAAGGCATCGTTGATACCTTGGTCTCCGAGGCTGAGTGGCTGCGCGGCAGAGGATTAGTTCTGGTATGATTTTCCTCTTAACCTTGGCTTTATTCATCCAAACCTGGTGTCTTATGTATTGCATTTGTTGTAGATGGCCAACTCCATCTTAAATGCAGGAGAATTAGATAAAGCTGTTGCTGCTTTTATAGATGATTCTCGCGCGGTTGGTCATCGTGGAGGCTACTTGGAGTGTGCGCAGCATGTTGAAGAGGTGTTTGGGCAAGAGTTTGACACTAGTCATTGCTCGGTGACCAATGAAGCTGATGCTAAGCTCGCCCACGCTGAACATGCTTATGACCATCTATCCATACCTGTGATGGATTTAGTGACGGATGCGCTGAAGCATGATGATTGGTGTCCACGGCTAAAGACTATCCTTGACCCACTAGAAACCGTTGAATTATCTGATGAGGAGGAAACTGCGGGCGATGATGGCGATGGTGAAGGCGATAAGCATGACGACGATGATGATGGTGATGGATTCGAATAGGTAGTGTTGATAGGCTTTGTGCCTTGTAATTTGTATTTAGGTTTTGAATGTAGGTTGTTGCGCGGTTGCGCTTACTTTGTATTAAATAAAGGGTTTTATGTAACCGCCACGCGTTTGCGCTTATTTAAATATGATGTTTACGTTTACTCTGTTCCGTTACAATTATTGCACTGTTTGTTAAAAACTTTGGTTAAGTTAGCGCGAATAAATGTAAGTGTGGCTCTTGTGTGAGTGTAACTGCCCAATCTGGCGTTATGTTCGCGGAGGACCTTGAAGGCATAACTCAAGAGCTCGTAATTCACTGAAGTGTTTTCGTGCTAATCATAAGTTTAACATGCATTTGTAACTCAAGAAGCATTATGATAAAAGAAAACATGTCGTATGCTTTCATCAATTGAGAAACAGGCGCTTAGGCCAATCATACATCGCAGATAAGTAACATAAGGGCATTTAGCCAACATAGGAAATTAAAAGGCGCGTGGCCAACATGAAGTAAATGGCGCAAGGCCTAGAGTAGTTACATATAGCACTTGCGCAGTTGTTGCGCATTCCATGTGCGCGGGATGATGTGTCCATCCAGGGTGCGCAATTTGTATGCCCCCTTTCCTAGCACCTCATGTACCAAATATGGGCCTTCCCATTTGGGTGCTAGTTTTCCTGGGCGTTCAGCGTTTGAAGCTTCGTTGTCTCGAAAGACGTATTCTCCTAGAGTGAAGGTACAAATGCGGACTCTCGCATTGTAGTACCTTTCCAGCTGTGTCTTGTATTTTGCTTCTTTAATACGCGCAATCTCGCGTCTTTCTTCCAGTAAATCCAAATCGAGACGGCGCTCTGCTTCATTGTCAACCGTGTTGACTGCTGTCAAGCGCGGTGAGGGGAGTCCAACTTCCGACGGGATAACTGCCTCCGAGCCGTATACTAGGCTAAAAGGAGTTTCGCCGGTGCTTGTCTTCGGCATGGTTCGATGAGCCCACAGGATGCTTGGGAGCTCATCTACCCAGCCTCTTCTCTTTGTGCCCAGTCGGGCTTTTATCCCCTCGACGATGCTTTTGTTAACGCTTTCCACTTGACCGTTACCTTGAGGGTGTGCAACGGAGGAGAAGGTATGCTCAATCTTCATTTCCTTCATCCAATTTTGAAGATTCTCATAAGCAAAATTGGTACCGTTGTCTGTGACGATTTTGAGTGGAAGACCAAATCTGCAAATGATGTGTTCCCAAATAAACTTGCGCACCATCATTGCAGTGGTTGAGGCGAGAGCCTTGGCCTCCACCCACTTAGTAAAATAATCAACGGCCACGATTATAAACTTCACGGCTCCTGGAGCATCAGGGAAAGGTCCCACCATATCAATTCCCCACTGCTGAAAAGGCCAAGCAGTGGATACGGGGATGAGATCGTTCTTTGGGCGCATGGTTTTTGGAGAGTGTCGCTGACAGGAGTCGCATTTGCGCAGCTCCTTCAGGGCGTCGACATGCATCCATGGCCAATAATATCCAACGTTCATAATCTTCGCGACAACCATGCACGGTCCTGCATGGATGCCACAGATCCCTTCGTGAATCTCTCTAATCAAGTAATTCGCGTCCTGGGGGTCCACACAGCGCAATAAGGGCCCCAAGAAGGACTTTCGGTATAGAATACATACCACCGTTCATCTCATAATGCAGGGCCTTGTTTTAAATCTTCCTTGCCTCTGCTTTGCTCTCCGGGAGTACTCCTTCTTGCAGATACTGAATTATAGGGGTCATCCAAGATGGCTACCCTATTTCGATCACATTTACCTGGCACAGCAGGACTGATGGATTTTTGAGTACTTCAATCCTTACAACTTTGGCGAGATGTTGAAAAGAAGTTGAAGCGAGCTTGCTCAAAGCGTCTGCTGGTTTTTTTTCGGAGCGATTGATGTGAACTACCTTGTATGACTTGAATTGCTGAAGCAATTCTTTCGCCTGATCCAGATATAAGGCCATGACTTCGCCTTTTGCATCATAGATTCCGTTGATTTGACTGGCGATCAAAAGTGAATCAACATGCGCTTGAAGATTTTTAGCTCCCATTTTTATGGCGAGGCGTAAGCCTGCCAGAAATGCCTCGTACTCCACCTCGTTGTTGGTGTTCTTAAAATCCAACTTGATGGCGTATGTAAATTCATGGTTTTCTGGGCTAACGAGGCGCAATCCAGCTCCCGCGCCATCCTTGTTTGATGCCCCATCAGTGTACAGCATCCATAACTCGTTTGTCGTGTCTTTCACGAGAGTCTCAACAAGCTCACAATCTTTGATTTTATCAAATGGGACTTCCGTGATGAAGTCCGCTAGAACTTGACCCTTGATGGCTGGGCGCGGCCTGTACAAGATGTTGTGGCCCCCCAGCTCGATCGCCCACTTTGCTAGCTGCCCAAACGTCTCTGGTTTTTGCAATATCGTTCCGATGTGAAAGTTGGTAAGTACTGTGATTACGTGCCCCGTAAAGTATCTGCGCAACCTTCTAGAAGCATGGAGTAATGCAAGTACCAACTTTTCCATTGTTGAATATCTCGTTTCTGGGTCGGTGAGTACCCTGCTGACATAATAAATTGGAGTCTGGACTCCATTTCTCTCTACAAGCAATACCGACCCTATTGCCTTATCCGAAGAAGATAAGTACAGGATTAGTGGTTCCTTTTCTAGCGGCGCGGTCAGGGTAGGAAGCTCAATTAAACCCTCTTTCATTTGCTGAAAAGCGACTTCTGCTTCAGGCGTCCATTTGAATTCTTGCTTCTTCACGCAATTGCGTAGAGTGTTGATAAACGGATATGACTTCGCGGCATGATTTGACAGAAAACGATTGAGCGCAGCTAGACGGTCGGCCAATCGCTGCATCTCTTTGATTGTTCGAGGTGACAGCATCCGCTCTATGGATTGAACTTTTTCTGGATTCACCTTAAAGCCGCCATTTGTGACTATGAAGCCCAAGAATTTCCCTTCTTCCAGAGCAAAAGAACATTTGGCTGGATTCAACTTCATATTCACGCTGCGCAACGAGTTGAATGTTTTTTCGATGTCTTTCAACATTTGGTCCTCTTCAGGACTTTTGATCACCAGATCATCGATGTAAACCTCGATATGCTTCCCAATATCTCCAGCGAAGGTCTTATCCATCAGGCGTTGATATGTCGCGCCAACATTTTTCAGGCCGAAAGGCATCTTTGTGTAGCAGAAGATTCCTAGATCGGTTCGAAAAGCAGTCTTGTCTTCGTCTTTGAAGGGGTAAGGTCCCAAAAACCTCATAATAAGTGCTTGGGACCATACCACAACCTTGCTTTTTAGCCTTGTACCTTGCTCGGCCGCGCATAGGTCTCACAAAAGGAAGACTTAAAGAAAAGTCAACAATCAACACTCGCGCACCCAAAGGAAATCGTAAATCCTTGCGCTTTCTTCCATAAACGAAGGATAAAGACTTCCGTTTAAATATTCAGACTTGGATATTATTTACCCAGACTTGGGATTTATTTATCCAGCTGATTCCACACGATAACGAGTAACACCAGATTACAGCAGTAATCTTCTAGAAGAAATACAATCGTGCACCACTAAGACGGTTATAACCGTCTGGACACGTGTCACCATCTCAGGCATTCCTGAAACCACAACGAAAGCATGTAATTGGAGAGTAATCTCCACTTGATCACTTTACACGTGGTAAATCCCCAGCCTTCGATCTAAGCCACGATCCGTGTGCTCTCACGTCGGATCAAGAAGCTTGACGGAAGGAAATGTAACCGCTTACGGGGTTAGCATCTTCCGTCAACTTTTCACTAACAGGTTTTCCCGCCCAAAGACTCCCGGTTATAAATATGAAACTACTCAGGTATGGAAGGCAAGTTACTCACACTTCTCAAATACATCTTCTTCTTCATAACCCATACTTATTCTCACACCGGAGTCGGGTCAAGGAGAGAACCCTTTTCTCCCCTTGGCGAGGCTAACGGTGCTTCTTTTTTGCATAGTTATCGGAGAAGGAGATCAATCGTAACCGAATCAAACGAGAGGAAACTTACCTTTTTATGCAGATTCAAACCCCTTAGATAATTGATTCCGATTGATTAATCTAGTGTTTCTTCATTGGCGCCCACCGATTCCTCTGTTTTTTCAGTTTTAATCTCGTTTCGATTCAGTTCTTTTCATTCTCTGTTTTCACATGGCAGAGAATTCATTGTCTCACCCATCAGGTCCTCGATCTGAGTTCGAGGGTTCTACAACCCAAAATACCCAGATTGACGGAATCATGGGAACAAACGAAAACAACAATCATTCAGACAGGAAGAATTCCTTAGATCAACTTATAGAGAGATCCCCAGGGTACTAGTTCAACAGATGCCAGATTGCTTTAAACTCAATTTTCACACAAATTCCCAGATCTGAGTTCCTAAACATCAGATCTAATAAAAAAATGACACTGTAGTATTGAACCCATCAACACCCTATCAGGGGGACATACAATCTAGCAGTTATGTTGCGATACTTCGACAATCAAGAGATATCAACCATCAGAAAACCAAACAAATAAACATGGTTCAAGGAGGTCCATCACGGAGACCAAACAAACGAAACCATGATCAACATTGGAGGGAACAACAAGTTGTATTTCCTGTTGTCCCTGGAGGCCCTCAGGAAGAGCGACCAGTAATTATTACTGGCATCTTCGGTCATTATCGAACGGACTATATGTTTATAGATCTAGGAAGTTCGATGGATATCATATACGAGCAGTGCTTCAAATAGCTTGACCCAGAAGACAAAGCACGTCTAGAACCAGTCGATTTTCCTCTCACCGGATTTTGCAATGAAGCTGTATTCCCATTAGGGCAAATAGCTTTCCCTGTGACCCTATCTGATGGCGAGCATTCACGAACAGTCACAGTAAATTTCATGGTTATGCCAGCAACATCACGCCATGATGTCCTGCTCAGAAGAAGATCACAAAGAGAATTCAGCATGATCACCTCTATCCCACACGCTGCATGCGGATTTCCAACAGAAACCGGAGTTGCAATTCTATACTCAAGCAAAGAAGTCATGTACGTAGATGACGAGCCACCGACAAAGGTAGCCAAACCTTCAGCATCAAACGAACCGGAGAAATGGGTCCTAAACAACGAATATCCAGAGCAGACCATCCTGCTAGGACATGCCAATTCACCGGCAACACGAATACAATTAAAAGAATTGTTGTCCAACAACAAAGATATATTCGCTTGGTGCCCAGCAGACATGACTGGGGTTCCACGCGACGTAGCGCAACATTGCCTGAACATCAAACCATCAACAGAACCTGTTGCTCAGGGGAGGCGTAGCTTCAGCGAAGAAAAAGCAAAGGCCATGGATGAACAAGTAACAGAGCTACTTAATGCAGGAATCTTACGCGAAGTTAAATACCATACATGGGTTGCCAATCCAGTAATGGTACAAAAACACAGTGGCAGATGGAGAATGTGCGTCGACTTCAAAGACCTGAATAAAGCATGCCCCAAAGATTGCTATGTGCTTCCTGAGATAGACAAAAAATTCGACTCTCTAGCTTCATTTCGATGGAAGTGTTTTATTGACTGTTACAAAGGTTATCATCAGGTCCAGATGAAAGAAGAAGACGAAGATAAAACTGCTTTCCGTACAGACAAGGGCATCCTCTGCTACACAAATATGCCCTTCGGTTTGCGCAACGCAGGCGCAACATACCAATGACTAGTGGATACAGTCTTCATAGGAGACATCGGTAAAACAGTCGAGGTATACATGGATGACCTTGTCATTATGAGCAATGAGGAAGAAACAATGTTGGCAAACATTCAGCGCACATTCGACTCATTGCGCAATGTAAATTTAAAACTCAACCCAACAAAATGTTCCTTCGGAATGGAAGAAGGGAAGTTTCTGGGTTTCATAGTAACACGAGATGGGTTTAAAGTAAATCCAGAGAAGGTGCAGGCTATCCAGCTAATGCCATCACCTGCAACACTAAAAGAAATGCAAAGACTCGCCGGACGCTTAGCAGCCTTGAACAGATTCTTGGCAAACCACGCGGCAAAGTCTTATCCGTGCATCAGTACACTACGGAATTGTGCCAAGAAAACCCACTTCCAGTGGACACCCGAAGCAGAAGCAGCCTTCAAACAATGGAAGGAATGCCTAAT
This sequence comes from Helianthus tuberosus, assembly GCA_030545235.1. Lineage (NCBI taxonomy): Eukaryota > Viridiplantae > Streptophyta > Magnoliopsida > Asterales > Asteraceae > Helianthus > Helianthus tuberosus. The sequence continues at coordinate 209,566 of JARYGA010008992.1, read as the reverse complement.
TCAGTTGCCAACGCTAACAGCACCACGAGAAAAGGAGCCACTAATCTTATATTTGTCTGCTGCGGAAGTAGCAGTTGGTGCATTATTAATGGTGGAACGAGAAAATGTTCAGACTCCAATTTACTATATAAGCAAGATGCTCACCGGTCCGGAAACTCGTTACTCAATGATAGAGAAGCTGGTCTTAGCACTAGTACATGCATCACGACGCCTACGTCGGTACTTTTCGGGTCATGTCATCATAGTTCTCACTAATTACCACTTAGGTCAAATCTTATCCAAACCCGATGTTGCGGGAAGATTAGCCAAGTGGGCTATTGAGTTAGGAGGATACAACATCCTATACAAGCCGCGACCAGCGATCGAGGGGCAAGTCCTAGCAGATTTCGCCACAGAGGTTCCCATCGATAAAATTCAAGAGTGCGAGGTGATCCAGAACCCTATTCCTGTTTTCGATGATAGAGTCTGGACTCTACACACAGATGGAGCTTCCAATGACGACGGAGCCGGCGCAGGCCTTCGATTAGTCAGTCCCGATGATCACGAGCTTACATATGCCATACGTTTGGATTTCCGGAGCACGAACAATGAAGCTGAATATGAAGCATTCTTGGCGGGTCTCCGTTTAGTGCTTAAAATGGGGGCAAGAAACCTTGAAGCCAACGTCGATTCAAAACTGGTGGCCGAACAAGTTAATGGCCATTATAATGCGAAAGGAGAAGCTATGGCATTATACCTTGAACAAGCGCGGATATTAATCAGTCAATTGCAGACATTCAAGGTTAACCATATAAACAGAAGCGAAAACAAGCACGCAGATGCGCTAAGCAAATTAGCCGCTACCAGCTTCAAGCACTTAGCAAAAGAAGTGCGCATAGAGGTATTATCTAACCCTTCGGTTCATCTCAAACAAGTAAACTATATAAAAGTCAGAAATCCATCCTGGATGTCTCCGATCATCTTATATCTACAACACGGAAAGCTCCCGGAAGGAAAGACAGAAGCCCGAAAACTTCAACACAAAGCAATAAACTATGAAATGGCGGATGGCGTCCTATACCGGAAGTCATTTATGGGACCATTACTACGCTGTGTTGACAAAACAGATGCCCAATACCTGGTCAGAGAAATCCACGAGGGTTTATGCGGAATACACACAGGACCACGCATGGTCGTGGCAAAAATAATGAACGCGGGATACTACTGGCCGGGAATGCACGTGGACGCAGTAGACTTATTAAGGAGATGCGCTGCCTGCCAACGCCATGCGCCAAAAACACTCAGGCCAAAGAACCCGCTCGTACCAGTCACCTCCGCCTGGCCTTTTCAACAGTGGGGCATCGTTCTTGTTGGTCCATTCCCCGACGCGCCAGGCACGGTAAAATTCATCATTGTAGCAGTCGACTATTTCACAAAATGGGTCGAAGCCAAGGCACCAGCCTCAACAACAGCAATGGTAATTCGCAAATTTATATGGGAGCATATCATTTGTAGATTCGGATTACCATTACGCGTCATCTCCGATAATGGCACAAACTTTGCCTCAGAAGATCTTCAGAAATGGTTCAAATAAATGAAGATCGAGCACAATTTTGCCTCTGTGGCGCACCCACAGGCGAACGGTCAAGTTGAAAGCGTCAACAAACAGATAGTCGACGGCATTAAAGCGCGACTAGGCACAGCACGCAGAGGATGGGTTGACGAACTCCCCAGCATCTTATGGGCCCATCGTACAATGCCAAAGACTAGCACGGGAGAAACTCCATTCAGCCTGGTCTACGGGTCTGAAGCAGTAATCCCAGCCGAAATTGGTCTTCCATCACCGCGCATGCTAGCTATGGAAAGACAAAACAATGAACAAGAGCGAAGACTGGATTTAGACCTCCTCGAAGAAAGGCGCGAGAATGCCGCCATCACAGAGGCAATGTACAAATCCAAACTCGAAAAATATTACAATGCGCGCGTCCGCGTATGCACATTTGTCACTGGTGATTTTGTCTTACGCGACAACGAAGCTTCCAACGCAGAGAAACCAGGCAAATTAGCACCAAAATGGGAAGGACCATACATCATCAATGAAGTCTTAGGCAAGGGGGGCGTACACCCTAAAAAGACTTGATGGAACGCTGATCCCCCGCACCTGGAACGCGCAGCAGCTGCGCAGGTGTTACATATAAGCTAAACCAGTCCGCAAAATAAAAGCGTACAGGCAATGTATTTCTTTATTATCTTTTGTATTACGAGCCTTGCGCTCTTATCAATACAAACATCATCTTTACTCATATTACTGTTTATTACAAATTGCATATAATTCTTTTGGTTTACGCGAAAACAATATGGCAAACATTGTACACCTCATGAACAGTTTAAACAAGGCAAACTAACACGCCTTTTAGACAAACGTTCACACATGAGCACAATACCATTTCTCATTCGCTCTACCTACTAAAAGCAATTAAACATATGCAACATATTGTAATCTAAACGTAACCAGAAACTTACATGCACAAAAGTGCATCAAAATATACATATCATCAAAAACAATATGACCAACCATTCATAACGATCACGGCAGTGATCTTCGAAAAATTTTTGGTAAACAAGTCCAACATAAACATCAAAAAAGGAGGAATACACAGTTCCTAAAACTACCCTAGTCAACAGCAGGGTCTTCTTCAACATCAGCCACCAGATCATCGCGATTCTTCCGGCGACGATACACAAACTGACATCCACCTCTTTGGATCATCGGAAAGCGAGTAATCAGCCTCTCAACAGATAGCACACCAAACTCCTCGTCAACAACACTCTCTTCCTGGAAAACCTTGCAAGCAGAACCGGCAATAGTCAAGGAATCAGAGTTGGCCGGCTTCTTTTCTTTAGCCATCAAAGGCGGAGAATTAGCGAGTAGTAGGAGGCCTTCAGCAGCTTCGTACAATCTCAGAATATCCAGGAGACGACGAGTACAAACGGAACCCTTCACCTTCATTTTCTCCAAATTGTGAAGGAAGATAAACTTTCCCAAATCTATATAAAGAGGAACCGGACTCCGAGGAAAAGAAAAGCTTGATCACCATGATTAATTGTCAGGGAAAACATCCCATCGGAACGGCGCTACAGGAACCCTCATTAATGAGAACTGACAAGCGCCATTACGAGTCCCAAGACATAAAGGGAAAAATATCACAAAAAACCAATTTTTTATCACCAACTGACGTCATCACACGTCAGGGCATGATTACAAAATAGAAAAAGTCATAATTTCCCCTAAAAAACCCCTTTGTAACAAAATTAAATCTTCTCATAGAAGATTCTCTATTTTCCGTGCCCAAAAGCATTTCCCTCTTATAAGTCCAGTGCTCCACTTATTTGCATAAATGCAACACTAGACTGGGTGGACTTGAAGGGGTAAGATCCCAAAAACCTCATAATAAGTGCTTGGGACCATACCACAACCTTTCTTTTCAGCCTTGTACCTTGCGCGGCCGCGCATTGGTCTCACAAAAGGAAGACATAAAGAAAAGTCAACAATCAACACTCGCGCACCCAAAGGAAATCGTAAATCCTTGCGCTTTCTTCCATAAACGAAGGATAAACACTACTGCTTAAATATTCAGACTTGGATATTATTTACCCAGACTTGGGATTTATTTATCCAGCTGATTCCACACGATAAGGAGTAACACCAGATTACAGCAGTAATCTTCTAGAAGAAATACAATCGTGCACTACTAAGACGGTTATAACCGTCTGGACACGTGTCACCATCTCAGGCATCCCTGAAACCACAACGAAAGCGTGTAATTGGAGAGTAATCTCCACTTGATCACTTTACACGTGGCAAATCCCCAGCCTTCGATCTAAGCCACGATCCGTGTGCTCTCACGTCGGATCAAGAAGCTTGACGGAAGGAAATGTAACCGCTTACGGGGTTAGCATCTTCCGTCAACTTTTCACTAACAGGTTTTCCCGCCCAAAGACTCCCGGTTATAAATATGAAACTACTCAGGTATGGAAGGCAAGTTACTCACACTGCTCAAATACATCTTCTTCTTCTTAACCCATACTTATTCTCATACCGGAGTCGGGTCAAGGAGAGAACCCTTTTCTCCCCTTGGCGAGGCTAACGGTGCTTCTTTTTTGCAGAGTTATCGGAGAAGGAGATCAGTCCTAACCGAATCAAACGAGAGGAAACTTACCTTTTTATGCAGATTCAAACCCCTTAGATAATTGATTCCGATCTATTAATCTAGTGTTTCTTCATTGGTGCCCACCGATTCCTCTGTTTTTTCAGTTTTAATCTCGTTTCGATTCAGTTCTTTTCATTCTCTGTTTTCACATGGCAGAGAATTCATTGTCTCACCCATCAGGTCCTCGATCTGAGTTCGAGGGTTCTACAACCCAAAATACCCAGATTGACAGAATCATGGGAACAAACGAAAACAACAATCATTCAGACAGGAAGAATTCCTTAGATCAACTCATAGAGAGATCCCCAGGGTACTGGTTCAACAGATGCCAGATTGCTTTAAACTCAATTTTCACACAAATTTCCAGATCTGAGTTCCTAAACATCAGATCTAATAAAAAAAATGACACTGTAGTATTGAACCCATCAACACCCTATCAGGGGGACATTCAATCTAGCAGTTATGTTACGATACTTCGACAATCAAGAGGTATCAACCATCAGAAAACCAAACAAATAAACATGGTTCAAGGAGGTCCATCACGGAGACCAAACAAACGAAACCATGATCAACATTGGAGGGAACAACAGGTTGTATTTACTGTTGTCCCTGGAGGCCCTCAGGAAGAGCGACCAGTAATTATTACTGGCATCTTCGGTCATTATCGAACGGACTATATGTTTATAGATCCAGGAAGTTCGATGGATATCATATATGAGCAGTGCTTCAAATAGCTTGACCCAGAAGACAAAGCACGTCTAGAACCGGTCGATTTTCCTCTCACCGGATTTTGCAATGAAGCTGTATTCCCATTAGGGCAAATAGCTTTCCCTGTGACCCTATCTGATGGCGAGCATTCACGAACAGTCACAATAAATTTCATGGTTATGCCAGCAACATCACGCCATGATGTCCTGCTCGGAAGAAGATCACAAAGAGAATTCAGCATGATCACCTCTATCCCACACGCTGCATGCGGATTTCCAACAGAAACCGGAGTTGCAATTCTATACTCAAGCAAAGAAGTCATGTATGTAGATGACGAGCCACCGGCAAAGGTAGCCAAACCTTCAGCATCAAACGAACCGGAGAAATGGGTCCTAAACAACGAATATCCAGATCAGACCATCCTGCTAGGACATGCCATTTCACCGGCAACACGAATACAATTAAAAGAATTGTTGTCCAACAACAAAGATATATTCGCTTGGTGCCCAGCAGACATGACTGGGGTTCCACACGACGTAGCGCAACATTGCCTGAACATCAAACCATCAGCAGAACCTGTTGCTCAGGGGAGGCGTAGCTTCAGCGAAGAAAAAGCAAAGGCCATGGATGAACAAGTAACAGAGCTACTTAATGCGGGAATCTTACGCGAAGTTAAATACCATACATGGGTTGCCAATCCAGTAATGGTACAAAAACACAGTGGCTGATGGAGAATGTGCGTCGACTTCAAAGACCTGAATAAAGCATGCCCCAAAGATTGCTATGTGCTTCCTGAGATAGACAAAAAAGTCGACACTCTAGCTTCATTTCGATGGAAGTGTTTTCTTGACTGTTACAAAGGTTATCATCAGGTCCAGATGAAAGAAGAAGACGAAGACAAAACTGCTTTCCGTACAGACAAGGGCATCTTCTGCTACACCAAAATGCCCTTCGGCTTGCGCAACGCAGGCGCAACATACCAACGACTAATGGATACAGTCTTCAAAGGAGACATCGTTAAAACAGTCGAGGTATACATGGATGACCTTGTCATTATGAGCAATGAGGAAGAAATAATGTTGGCAAACATTCAGCGCACATTCGATTCATTGCGCAATGTAAATTTAAAACTCAACCCAACAAAATGTTCCTTCGGAATGGAAGAAGGGAAGTTTCTGGGTTTCATAGTAACACGAGATGGGTTTAAAGTAAATCCAGAGAAGGTGCAGGCCATCCAGCTAATGCCATCACCTGCAACACTAAAAGAAATGCAAAGACTCGCCGGACGCTTAGCAGCCTTGAACAGATTCTTGGCAAACCACGCGGCAAAGTCTTATCCGTTCATCAGTACACTACGGAATTGTGCCAAGAAAACCCACTTCCAGTGGACACCCGAAGCAGAAGCAGCCTTCAAACAAATGAAGGAATGCCTAATTCAGTTGCCAACGCTAACAGCACCACGAGAAAAGGAGCCACTAATCTTATATTTGTCTGCTGCGGAAGTAGCAGTTGGTGCAGTATTAATGGTGGAACGAGAAAACGTTCAGACTCCAATTTACTATATAAGCAAGATGCTCACCGGTCCGGAAACTCGTTACTCAATGATAGAAAAGCTGGTCTTAGCACTAGTACATACATCACGACGCCTACGTCGGTACTTTTCGGGTCACGTCATCACAGTTCTCACTAATTACCACTTAGGTCAAATCTTATCCAAACCCGATGTTGTGGGAAGATTAGCCAAGTGGGCTATTGAGTTAGGAGGATACAACATCCTATACAAGCCGTGACCAGTGATCGAGGGGCAAGTCCTAGCAGATTTCGCCACAGAGGTTCCCATCGATAAAATTCAAGAGTGCGAGGCGATCCAGAACCCTATTCCTTTTTTCGATGATAGAGTCTGGACTCTACACACAGATGGAGCTTCCAATGACGATGGAGCCGGCGCAGGCCTTCGATTAGTCAGTCCTGATGATCACGAGCTTACATATGCCATACGTTTGGATTTCCGGAGCACGAACAATGAAGCTGAATATGAAGCATTCTTGGCGGGTCTCCGTTTAGTGCTTAAAATGGGGGCAAGAAACCTTGAAGCCAACGTCGATTCAAAACTGGTGGCCGAACAAGTTAATGGCCATTATGATGCGAAAGGAGAAGCTATGGCATTATACCTTGAACAAGCGTGGATGTTAATCAGTCAATTCCAGACATTCAAGGTTAACCATATAAACAAAAGCGAAAACAAGCACGCAGATGCGCTAAGCAAATTAGCCGCTACCAGCTTCAAGCACTTAGCAAAAGAAGTGCGCATAGAGGTATTATCTAACCCTTCGGTTCATCTCAAACAAGTAAACGTTATAGAAGTCAGAAATCCATCCTGGATGTCTCCGATCATCTTATATCTACAACACGGAAAGCTCCCGGAAGGAAAGACAGAAGCCCGAAAACTTCAACACAAAGCAATAAACTATGAAATGGCGGATGGCGTCCTATACCGGAAGTCATTTATGGGACCATTACTACGCTGTGTTGACAAAACAGATGCCCAATACCTGGTCAGAGAAATCCACGAGGGTTTATGCGGAATACACGCAGGACCATGCATGGTCGTGGCAAAAATAATGAACGCGGGATACTACTGGCCGGGAATGCACGTGGACGCAGTCACCTCCGCCTGGCCTTTTCAACAGTGGGGCATCGATCTTGTTGGTCCATTCCCCGACGCGCCAGGCGCGGTAAAATTCATCATTGTAGCAGTCGACTATTTCACAAAATGGGTCGAAGCCAAGGCACTAGCCTCAACAACAGCAATGGTAATTCGCAAATTTATATGGGAGCATATCATTTGTAGATTCGGATTACCATTACGCATCATCTCCGACAATGGCACAAACTTTTCCTCAGAAGATCTTCAGAAATGGTTCAAGGAAATGAAGATCGAGCACAATTTTTCCTCTGTGGTGCACCCACAGGCGAACGGTCAAGTTGAAAGTGTCAACAAACAGATAGTCGGCGGCATTAAAGCGCGACTAGGCACAGCGCGCAAAGGATGGGTTGACGAACTCCCCAGCATCTTATGGGCCCATCGTACAATGCCAAAGACTAGCACGGGAGAAACTCCATTCAGCCTGGTCTACGGGTTTGAAGTAGTAATCCCAGCCGAAATTGGTCTTCCATCACCGCGCATGCTAGCTATGGAAAGACAAAACAATGAACAAGAGCGAAGACTGGATTTAGACCTCCTCGAAGAAAGGCGTGAGAATGCCGCCATCACAGAGGCAAGGTACAAATCCAAACTCGAAAAATATTACAATGCGCACGTCCGCGTATGCACATTTGTCCCTGGTGATTTTGTCTTACGCGACAACGAAGCTTCCAACGCAGAGAAACCAGGCAAATTAGCGCCAAAATGGGAAGGACCATACATCATCAATGAAGTCTTAGGCAAGGGGGCATACACCCTAAAAAGACTTGATGGATTGCTGATCCCCCGCACCTGGAACGCGCAGCAGCTGCGCAGGTGTTACATATAAGCTAAACCAGTCCGCATAATAAAAGCGTACAGGCAATGTATTTCTTTATTATCCTTTGTATTACGAGCCTTGCGCTCTTATCAATACAAACATCATCTTTACTCATATTACTGTTTATTACAAATTGCATATAATTCTTTTGGTTTACGCGAAAACAATATGGTAAACATTGTACACCTCATGAACAGTCTAAACAAGGCAAACTATCACGCCTTTTAGACAAACGTTCACACATGAGCACAATACCATTTCTCATTCGCTCTACCTACTAAAAGCAATTAAACATATGCAACATATTGTAATCTAAACGTAACCAGAAACTTACATGCACAAAAGTGCATCAAAATATACATATAATAAAAAAAAACAGTATGACCAACCATTCATAACGATCACGGCAGTGATCTTCAAAAAAGTTTTGGTAAACAAGTCCAACATAAACATCGAAAAAGGAGGAATACACAGGTCCCAAAACTACCCTAGTCAATAGCAGGGTCTTCTTCAACATCAGCCACCAGATCATCGCGATTCTTCCGGCGACGATACACAAACTGACATCCACCTCTCTGGATCATCGGAAAGCGAGTCATCAGCCTCTCAACAGATAGCACACCAAACTCCTCGTCAACAACACTCTCTTCCTGGAAAACCTTGCAAGCAGAACCGGCAATAGTCAAGGAATCAGAGTTGGCCGGCTTCTTTTCTTTAGCCATCAAAGGCGGAGAATTAGCGAGTAGTAGGAGGCCTTCAGCAGCTTCGTACAATCTCAAAATATCCAGGAGACGACGAGTACAAACGGAACCCTTCACCTTCATTTTCTCCAAATTGTGAAGGAAGATAAACTTTCCCAAATCTATATAAAGAGGAACCGGACTCCGAGGAAAAGAAAAGCTTGATCACCATGATTAATTGTCAGGGAAAACATCCCATCTGAACGGCGCTACAGGAACCCTCATTAATGAGAACTGACAAGCGCCATTACGAGTCCCAAGACATAAAGGGAAAAATATCACAAAAAACCAATTTTTTTTCACCAACTGACGTCATCACACGTCAGGGCATGATTACAAAAAAGCAAAAGTCATAATTTCCCCTAAAAAAAACCTTTGTAACAAAATTAAATCTTCTCATAGAAGATTCTCTATTTTCCGCGCCCAAAAGCATTTCCCTCTTATAAGTCCAGTGCTCCACTTATTTGCATAAATGCAACACTAGACTGGGGGGACTTGAAGGGGTAAGGTCCCAAAAACCTCATTATAAGTGCTTGGGAGCATACCACAACCTTTCTTTTCAGCCCTGTACCTTGCGCGGCCGCGCATTGGTCTCACAAAAGGAAGACTTAAAGAAAAGTCAACAATCAACACTCGCGCACCCAAAGGAAATCGTAAATCCTTGCGCTTTCTTCCATAAACGAAGGATAAACACTTCCGCTTAAATATTCAGACTTGGATATTATTTACCCAGACTTGGGATTTATTTATCCAGCTGATTCCACACGATAAGGAGTAACACCAGATTACAGCAGTAATCTTCTAGAAGAAATACAATCGTGCACCACTAAAACGGTTATAACCGTCTGGACACGTGTCACCATCTCAGGCATCCCTGAAACCACAACGAAAGCATGTAATTGGAGAGTAATCTCCACTTGATCACTTTACACGTGGCAAATCCCCAACCTTCGATCTAAGCCACGATCCGTGTGCTCTCACGTCGGATCAAGAAGCTTGACGGAAGGAAATGTAACCGCTTACGGGGTTAGCATCTTCCGTCAACTTTTCACTAACAGGTTTTCCCGCCCAAAGACTCCCGGTTATAAATATGAAACAACTCGGGTATGGAAGGCAAGTTACTCACACTTCTCAAATACATCTTCTTCTTCATAACCCATACTTATTCTCACACCGGAGTCGGGTTAAGGAGAGAACCCTTTTCTCCCCTTGGCGAGGCTAACGGTGCTTCTTTTTTGTAGAGTTATCGGAGAAGGAGATCAGTCGTAACCGAATCAAACGAGAGGAAACTTACATTTTTATGCAGATTCAAACCCTTTAGATAATTGATTCCAATCGATTAATCTAGTGTTTCTTCAGTCTTTAAGCTTCATTTGAACCTGATGGTACCCTTTGTAGCAATCTAAGAAGCATTTCCATCTGTATGGCGCGAGAGAGTCTATCTTTTTGTCGATTTCGGGCAAAGAGTAGCAATCTTTAGGGCATGCCTTGATGAGATCTGTGTAATCAACACACATTCTCCATCCCCCATTAGACTTCTCCACCATCACGGGGTTCGCTGCCTTTAGCAGCTCACATACCTGCTCATTCATTGCTTTGGTTTTGTCTGCCCCTAAGCTGCGCCTTCTTTGGACCTTCGGTTCAACAGAGGGGTAGGTGTTTAAACAATGCTCAGTAATGTCGCGCGGGACACCGGTCATGTCGGCCGGAGTCCAGGCGAAGATATCCATATTTTTGAACAGGAGTTGCTTGAGATGTGTTCTGATGTTTGGTGAGATTGCGTAGCCTATTGTCACCGTTTGCTCCGGGTACTTGCGGTTTAACACCCATTTCTCTGGCTCGGTTGTTGAAACCTTCGCCGCTTTTGTTGGGCGCGTCTCTTCTATCGACATTACTTCTTTCTTGGCATAGATAATTGCCACCTCCGTCTTGGTTGGGAACCCTATCGCTGAGTGGGGCGTGGAAGTTATCATGTTCAGTTCGCCTTGTGTTTCTCTTCCAATCAACACATCATGCCTCGATTTGACAGGCATCACCATGATGTTTACATTCGTTGTTCTTGTATGTTTCCCGTCTGACAGCGAGATAGGGAAACTTATTTGGCCAAGTGGGAAAACTATCTCGTTGCAAAATCCTGACAGGGGGTAATCAACCGGCTCGAGTCTTGCTTTGTCTTCATCATCAAATTGATTAAAGCATTGCTCATAGATGATATCGGCTGTACTTCCTGGGTCAATGAAGACGTACTCAGTTTCATAATGGCCGACAATATCGGTGATGACGATGGGTCGCGTGCCGCGAGGACCCCCGCGCACCACCGGGAAAATGACCTGTTGTTCTTGCCATGTCGGCTCGTAGGGTCGCTTGCCTTTATCTCTTTCGCTATATCTTGGCTCGTTGACCACGTGCGTTTCCAAACGTCAGACTCTCTTGTGATTCCCCTCATCATGGCGTTGGATCTGTCGAGTTTCTTTGCGCATGTTTTTCACCAGGTGGCTTAGCTTCCCGCTTTTTAGCGCTCTCTCAATCTCTTGACGTAAACTAATACAGTCATCCGTCAGGTGCCCTGTATGTAGGTCCCTCTCGAGGATGAGATAAAACCTTATCCTTGTTATATCAAACACACTAGCGAGTGCGGAATCCAAGCTAGCATGCAACCGAGACTTTATACGAGAACAAGCACAAACACAACACACAACATTCAACGATTAACACCACTTGTATTAATGCGTATGAAAGGTTCGGTTACAAGCCCAATGTTCACAGATGTATTCTGCAAACTCTCAAAGTTCTCTCGTGTGTGTGCTCTCAACAGAATGCTCTCCCTGTTTCTGTCTCTCTTGTCCTCACTATGTGTTCTCTTTTTTTTTTTTTTTACACAACACACTACATGGGTATATATACCCGGCACAGCAGGTCTGGTCGAAGGATCAGACAGATTGATCGAAAGATCATCTGTCGACCAGAAAGCCATCGAAAGATTCACAAATACCTCGAAGGATGATATCCTTCGAGATATCCTTCGAGTTCATCCATCGAAGGTTTATGTTTCGAACTCATCTATCGAATGTTCATCTTTCGAGCTCATCGAAGGATATAAAACAATCCTTCGATGACACATCCTTCGACACAACCAGCTTACAACATTTTTCTAACTGTTTGGTCAAGTCAAACCAGGAGGATGGTTGACTTGGTCAAACTTACATCAACCTTACATTAAAGACATCATTTTGTATCATGACACAATACAGACAAAGTACAGACACAAGTGCACCAACAAACTCCCCCTTGGCTGTAGCTTTGTCTCGATCTTCGTGTCTTCAAGTCTTCAAGGCCGAGTCAAACCGAGCCGAGTCGCGTCCACACAAAGTGTATCAACAAACTCCCCCTTGGACGCTACTCGTGATGGTTCGTCTTCTGTGACTTTCATGTCGGAGGATCTTCAAAGTCTTCACGCGTCGTAAGTAGAAAGTGTATCAACAAACTCCCCATTTAACTTAGGTAGTGTGTCAATAAACTCCCCCTTAGATTGAACTCTCCATTGAGTCATGCTCGTGAATCTTTTGACTTGTCAATTCTTCAGATCCTTGTGGTGTTGATGAAGGGACAGCGGCAACTCGATCATTTTATCCTTTGAGTGCCTCCATTTCGTGTCTTTATTTCAAAGCTTTTCATCGAACATGTTCTCCTCGCCTTTAGCATCTGCACATGCAAGAAAGCTAAACGCATAATGAGAACAACCGCTTGGAATATAGTTAACATTTAAACTAACGACACATATGAGATCAAATCTCAATCAAACACCAACCGACAGCAGTTTGAAAGTTTAGAAAAATATTCATTTTAATCCTTTAACTTTCAAAACTCGTTAACTTCGACTGTTTATGAAGATGCAGTTGTTTTCCAGCTTACGATCAGGATTTTGGGTAGGATAGACTCGAGTTCCAACATCGGTCAATCAAAAATAAACTAGAAGAAAAATCTTTTTGGATTTTATAAGGTTTAAATTAAACACACCTAAAATCTTTTTGAAATTTTCATTTTTTTAAATGTAAAGACGGAAAGCAATAAATAAATATATACAAAGATGCATAAACAGGAAACATTAAATAAATATTTACAGACATTCTTTTTGCGAGTTTCGAGGGTAAGAGAATCATATCAGTGTACGGTCATGCCAAAACGCTCTTGTTTTTCAATTAGTTAACATTAAGATAAGAATCCTATAACAATTATCGGTATTGTTGTCCACATAAGCTCAACTTATCATTTGTAATCATGGCGAGGGGATACATTAAGGTATGATTTATACTTACCGACCGGTGTTCATCCACATCACGACACATTCCCGTATCAAGGTATGCACGAGGGTTCATCTTACCGGTGAGTATACCGATTATCATCTGTTTGACCGTATATGATGTGAGATTCTCACTTATTTTGATTGAAAACAAGCCCTATGTGATAGAATCACTTATTTATGAGGAACTTGAGTTTCGATGCATGAGGGCACAAGAGCAAGTCCGTGAACAGGTCAGTACTTTCGTACAGCAGAGAGACGAACTTGACTCCCGGAAAAATGTGATATTTTATCACTTATTTGTATGGACATGTGATTGTTTATCACTTATTGAGGTCGTATGCAATATGTACACGTATGTATAGTATCATGGAAGATCTAGACTTGCGTCCCCGTTATTTTTCGGAAAAAGATACAACCATGATACCCAGATGATAAGCAGCATAAAGACCGAATATCTCAGAACCTCGGCAATCTCTCAAACGAAATTTCGGTACTAAGACCATATGCCAATGAGTGGTTCCCACCTGGTCTTCAGTCGATTTAAGTTTATATCACCCTGCACACTTTAAAATGATTGTGAGCCTACCGATACATCTTATATAGAGCTGCTTATCGTTTTTCATTTTAGGTTTAAAGAGGTTTAGACAGACCACTGATGTACTATCATTTTCTCTTTTTCTCGCCAGGAAACTCATTTTTGTTTTTCTATTGTTTTTGTGTTTTTGAAATTTTCAATGTTTTTGGATTTTCAAATATTGGATTTACTCCCCCTAAAATCAACAAACTAAGACAAAATTTAAAAACACAAATGTATGCACAAAAATGATTTTCCGATGTTGGTTTAACTCATGTTTTACCTCAATGCCGTTTACCACAATTAAGTTTTAATCAGAAATGATTTAGCGAATTTTGGAAAAATCAGTTGGCATGTCGGTAAGCGGTGCGGACCATGACAGCATTGTCTGGCCAAAGAGTGCTGAACGAGATAATGATTCACAAAGCAGCTTAAATATCGACAAGTATAGGAGAGATTAGGAATTTAAAACCGTATCCTGCAACTGCATCGTGCATTGCAAGAAATCTGAGCGCTCTCCCAAACTGGATATCCACACGGTGTGGATTTCAAAGTCGATTTTTGTAACTACTGAGAGATCTGTTGACAGCAACAAGATCATAAACCTTTGGGTCCGGCTGGTCTTCCACATTGCACCAGCGAAGGTTTTTGTCTTTCTCTTGTGAAGTAGTGTGCGGTTGTTCAACCCATGCCAAGGCATCCGCACACCCGGTTGGTTTGTTCAACAAACACATTTTCTTCAATCACACCGCCAAGAAATGTACACTGCACGTTCATTTTGCTGAGTGTTGAACTTCAGACATGCTGCAGGTGCGTACATTTTGATTTGAATCTATCCCGGGGACCCGATCAAAGCCTTGAACATTCACATTTTGAAATGATTTTCATTTTGTCGAAGCTTTTCAATCTCTTTCAACAGACATTTCTGTTTCCCTTTACTTTTTCTCTCCATCAAAGGCAGCAATTTCTTCTGTTGCCTATTTTGTGCAAGGATGCTCCACTATCAACAATCTTACGACTATCGAAAGTTCCTCCTGGAATATCCTACACACTCACTCAAAAATTAGTTGGAGAGAGGGACCCAAGCCTTTGTGGACTTGGGTCGTCCTTGATCATCAAGAAAAGTGATTTCAATCACTTGATGATTAGGAAAAAGAACCTGTGGTGCTCCCCCTGACTGAATTACCTGTTTTTGTTTCCAAGCTGTTTGTCCTTTACCAGTATTTGTATTAATTGTTATAGCATTTACTGGTTTTACAGTTTTAGGTTTTGCTTGAACAGGTTTTTCTTCTTTGACCTCTGATTTTAAGGCCTTTTCAATTACCTTTTGATTCTTTTGTTTTAACTTCTTTTCCCTTTCTTTCAAGACACGTGGGTCTTGTTTCGGGGAAAATGATCGTTTTTGGTAATTGGTTTCTTGGGGAGCACTTGTTTTTGCCTTCAACTTTTGCAGGTATGGGCAGTATCTTACAATATGCCCAATTGTGCCACACTCAAAACACATTCTCCGCTCTACAAACCTCGAAGAAACATGTTGATGATCAGACGGAGAACCAGACAATGAACTTTGTGATCTAGACGTGCTTGGACCTAAATCACCTCCGTTGGTGTGTTGGGTGTAGTTATTCTGATCATTTCGTTTTAAAATTCTAACTTGTTTTACAAAATCAATGTTAGATTTATCCTGAAATGTTTCAAGTTTATCTGAACCCGTGGATCCAACAAAGTTCACTTTCGGTTCTCTTTTCTTAACAGGAGCTCTTTTGTTTTGCACCCATTGTTGTTGAACCTTAGGTGCTTGAACATTCTTGTTCTGAGCCTTCTTTCCCTGTACCTTACCTTTTCCGGAATTGACTTGTTGTTTTCGCTCAACTTGTAGTTTTTGGTTTCCGTATTGTTTTCTAATTTGTTCACACGGAATTGGATCACATTGAGTGACGGTAACTTTTCCACTTTTGTTCCCCAAAAACTTATCAGTGCATCCTTCAAAAATTTGCTCAATTAAATCTTGATTTACATTTTTAATTGGAAAATCTTTGTTAGAGTAGATTTTGCTATCTCCTTTGAGCGTGTACAACAAGTTACTCCCTTCAAAACTTGATACAATCGACTCCATTTCTTTTGACATTTCAGTCTTACTCGGTTTCACTGGTGGATCACACAGGATGTGATTCTCGATTGGAATATCTGTTGTAACCGAGTTAGACTGTTGGTTCACAATTTCATCAGATTCATCATCCGAAGAATCAGTATCCTCAACAACGGGAGGACTCTGTTCCTTAACACACGATGAATCTGTCACACTTTTCTCAGATTCTGATTGACCCGAGGATGATGTACCAGTTGTGAACCCGAGGCCTGCTACAAAGTCATCTAGACCGAGTGGCACAGTAGGTTCAAAACGGGGCATATCCTCGTCATCAGGCAATTTGGAGTAATTGTGATTCATTGGGGGAGGACATGATTTGAATCCCATACACTTCTTATCCCCCTTTTTCTTTTGAACGTCAATAATGTGATCCAATACATAGCGGGAATTGGAATAACTTTCCAATTTCTGCTTGATTGTTTCACATTCACATCGAGCGGTTGCCAACTCTACCATCTGCTTTTCAATTGTGTCTATAAGATCATTGTTAGCATGTTGTTTTCGCAAAACAGCTTTTTGTAATTCTGAAACATCATGTCTTAATGACGCAATTATTGTTTTAAATTCCTTTTCATTTCTGGTTAAAAACACGTTAGCTTCAGTTGCTTTAGCAAGATCTACAATCAATTGTTGATTGTGTTTGTGTGTGATTTCAAACTGACTTTCCTTTTCTGCATATTTAACATTTAAACTATCACACTTTTCACAGCTAACTACAGTGGGTTCATCGACACATACCTGACCTGATGAACTGTCGACATTAGCCATAAAGGCTGAATGGAGAGAAGACGAAGAGTAAGCAGCTTGATCCATCAAATTAGATCTTCTTTCAGTTCCTGCTGCAGCTTCTTCCAAAAGCTTATCAATATTTGCATCGACTGACGCACTTGATGTCTCATCCACATAATCATTTCCTGAAGTGGAGGATTCTTCATCTGAGCTTCCACTATAACCAGAACTGTCTTCATCTTCAGAAGATGCAACACCATTGGTGGAAGATTCTCCACCACTGGCGTGCTTTAAATCCTTTACGACTTCAGCAAAACATGTTGTTCCACCATTTCCTCCTTCTCCAAGCTGAAGCGACCAATCACAACCCTCATCTATTTGAACCACCAGCCCCCGGTTGGCATTTGATGACCCTGCTTGGCCTTGGTTGTTGACAGGTATCAACGTACGAACATTGTTCCCGTTCTGGTTCTGCTGGTTACCTTGATTTCTGAACGGATTTTGATTTCCATGCTGAGCTGGTCTTGTGCATTCCCTTTTGAAATGACCCCGTTCGCCACAGTTAAAGCACTTGACAGCTTGCTTGTCGAACCCATACTTGGTGTCTTTCTTGCTTTCCAAGTTGGTTCTACCCGTCCTTTCCATAAACTCCTTTGCTCTTCGAATTGCACTAGCAAGAGCCCATTTGATATCCATCATTTCAAACTCTTCTTTATCCACTTGCTGATAATCTTCATTGGTTAGATTGATATTCCCAATCTGACCTGCGATCAATCCACTATAAGCACTAACCAAGGTATTCAACATCTCCATATGCTCCTTGGCTACTTCGACACTGACTTTGGAAAAGTTGGAAGTGTCTAATCTGACTGTGTTAGGATTGGAAGTGGCTTGAAAGTTTGAAGAGCTTCCATAAAACCCTTGCTGTTGCGGTTGTTGCTGCTGAGCTTTCGGTTGCACATATGGTCTTGAATACATCATCGTGTATGCTGAAGGATCAAACTGATCTGTTGTGGAAGGTCCGGTGTTTGAGATGAAAGCTGTTTGAAGCTTCGCGTGTTGAGAAGCTGGTTTTTCTCCACTGATACCTCCTGCAATCCCAAAGTACATTTCTGGATTTTGAGGAGTTTGTGTTCTTTTTGCTTTAAGCTTTTCTTCTACATCCTTATTCTCCAATCTTTGAATTAATTCATAAACGGTGATTGTGTCTAGAACACCATTTTCTTTGAGAATTTCAAGATAACTCCTCCACTTTGCTGGTAAGCTATCAGCGAATCTCTTCACCAATTCTTGTGGAGTGGCAGTGACTTTAAAAGCAAACATCTCGCTCAACAAGTGATGGAACCTTGTAGATAACTCTGCCAAAGTCTCATTCTCCAAACACGTGAATCCTTCAAACTCTTTCTTCAGTAATTCTTGCTTGATCTTTCTAGATTGAGCATTTCCTTCACAACGTAACGTGAGCATATCCCACAAGCTTTTAGTAGTCGTGCAGTAAACAAACTGGTGGTAAATGTCTTTGTGAAGAGCTTGTGTGAGAATCATGAATGCTTTCTTTTCTAACTCAAACTTCTTCTTATCTTCTTCAGACAAAGTGCTGTAAGTTTGTGGATTAGATCCTGCAACTTCCAACTCATTTTCAAAAGCTGTGAAGAAGCACATCCATAGATCTTGACCTTGTCCCTGAACATAAGTTCTCAGCCTTTCTTTCCACCATCCCCAATCATTGATGTGATTTAACTTTGGCGGTTTTGTGCTTGTACCAGTTTCACTGTCGTTCTGCATCATAGATTGAATGCTGTTGCTTTGATTTGTGACCAAAGCCCATTGATTTGCAGTTATCATTGCAGCTTGAGGTGGGGCAATAGCTCGCATCCATGCAGTTTTGTCGAAATCTGACGTAGATTGCGTAGATTGCATAGCTGATGATTGTGGAGTCGAAGTTATTTGAGTCCACGCGGTTGGATCCCACTGACCGTTTGTTCCCATTTTATGAAAATTAATATATTAAGTGAAAATTGATTTAAAATTTGAAAAATAAGTTTTCTCCTTTTAAAAATTTAATTTTCACAAACTATGTTAAAATCTCGAAGGATAACAACCAGCCGAAGGATCAAGAATCGAAAGACCTGAAAAGCACAACCTGTTAAACTTAAACAGACAAGGATCGAAAGATCAACACCTGTTCGAAAGATAGACACTTGTTCGAAGGATCAACAGTGTTCGAAAGATCACTGTTGAATTTCGAAACAATGACTTCGAAAGATTCACCAAGACGAAGGATCCTTATCTTTCGAAATGTAACAGTAGCTCGAACAATATATCCTTCGAAAAAAAATTCCTTGGCTCGAAAGATAACTCACTGACTTCGAAAGATGTTCGAAGGATGGGTATCTGTCGAACCTCCTTGATCGAAAGATGATCTTTCGACTTCGAAGGATATCTTTCGATGAGTACTGACACAGCAGACAAACAGGTGACAGGTTGGTGAAAAAGGTGACGGGTTGGTAAATCTTTCGGCAGAAAGTATGGTTCAGACCATCATTTTCTGCAAAAACAGATTTTGTTTGATTATTTTAATCAGTTCACCCTTTCCAATACACCAACAACTTTCGAAAATAACTAAACAAGATCAAAAGATGTAAACTTTGAAGAACACTTGAAGATATTATGAACACAATGGGTTTTCCTGTAAAACTACAAACTTCCGAAACCCGGTTTTGCTTGAAACTTCACTAAAAATCAACTTCTAAAATGTGAACATGAAAGAAAAAGTGATTTTTATAAGAACTTCCAGCAAAACAACAAGATTTAAACCCGATTAACAATGTTTTTCAGAAAAATATAACTTTTCAAAACCCGAAAAACAGCAAGAACACCTCGGTTTTAACAAGGAGAAGAGCCAAAGCTCTGATACCACTTGTAGGTCCCTCTCGAGGATGAGATAAAACCTTATCCTTGTTATATCAAACACACTAGCGAGTGCGGAATCCAAGCTAGCATGCAACCGAGACTTTATACGAGAACAAGCACAAACACAACACACAACATTCAACGATTAACACCACTTGTATTAATGCGTATGAAAGGTTCGGTTACAAGCCCAATGTTCACAGATGTATTCTGCAAACTCTCAAAGTTCTCTCGTGTGTGTGCTCTCAACAGAATGCTCTCCCTGTTTCTGTCTCTCTTGTCCTCACTATGTGTTCTCTTTTTTTTTTTTTTTTTTACACAACACACTACATGGGTATATATACCCGGCACAGCAGGTCTGGTCGAAGGATCAGACAGATTGATCGAAAGATCATCTGTCGACCAGAAAGCCATCGAAAGATTCACAAATACCTCGAAGGATGATATCCTTCGAGATATCCTTCGAGTTCATCCATCGAAGGTTTATGTTTCGAACTCATCTATCGAATGTTCATCTTTCGAGCTCATCGAAGGATATAAAACAATCCTTCGATGACACATCCTTCGACACAACCAGCTTACAACATTTTTCTAACTGTTTGGTCAAGTCAAACCAGGAGGATGGTTGACTTGGTCAAACTTACATCAACCTTACATTAAAGACATCATTTTGTATCATGACACAATACAGACAAAGTACAGACACAAGTGCACCAACACTGTATTTTTATGGAAGTCGCAATACAGGTTGGGGTCTTGCCCCTTTTTGTTCGTCATAGGCCTTGGAGCCTTGAAATCATGATTCTCCGTCATCAGCACCTCTTTTGGTGTTTTTATGAGCGGAGTCCAGTGCTTTTCTCGGTTATCATCCCTGACTGCTTTTCGATATCCAATTCTATCAATTGTTTCGCGCGCATCTTCTCTATAGCGTGGCCTCTCTTCATGGCCCCTTGATCTTCCGGATTTCCTATCGTTACTTTTGTACTTGTTGTGATCGCGCGAATTTCCCTTGGAAAATCGATTTTCAGTATAATAGTTCTTGTGTCCGGCCAGTGACTCTTCAGTTTGCGCGACTATTTTCGCGGCTTCCATGAGCTTATCCCATTCTTTGGGCATTCCATCTTTCCCAGTGATAGTTCTGATGAGACTATCACAGCGAATGGCTTTCTTGAAGTGGCAATGCATGAGTTGTTCACTTACGCCACCGATTTCCAAGCACTCCTTGTTGAAGCGAGTGATGAAATCCTCTAGACCCTCATTATCTCTACGCCAGATGTCCTCTACCTCGGCTGTGTCGCGCTGGTAACGTCTCTGTTGACTAAAGTGATTCAAAAACTGTGTCCTGAAATCCACCCATGACTTGATCTTTCCTGGAGGAAGGCTGTCGAACCAGGCGCGAGCAGCCCCTGTAAGAGTTTGAATAAACAGATGGCACCACATGGGCATATTCCATCCTCCCATGCAACCAACGCTTGTGAAAACTCTGACGTGATCATCGGGATCAGTCAATCCGTTAAACTTTCCAACTGTCGGAGGTAACTTCTCTCTTGAAAGCAGCGCCAGCGCGATCTTTGGAATGAACTTTGAATGTTCTGTAGCTTCAGCTGGTCGATAGGCGAGGCAAAAGTCTCGCTCTGCCTCTTCGGTGTACCCTACGTGTTGTCTTGGTTTGTAGTATTCATGGTTCCTCTGCAAGCGATTGAAGACTGACGAACCTTCATCATCCTGCCAAGTTGGATCATTCGGGTCAGTATCCTCCCATTCATTGTTCATGTTGCGCGACGTGAGCCGGCTATGAACTGGACCTCTTTGGACGTGTGACGGATAGTCATAGTAGCTTTCTGTCTCTCCCCGTGTATCGCGCGTGTCCTGCACGCTTAGCCTTCGCGTAGGGGGAGGTCTGTTAGCTCTGCCTTGGATGTTTTGCTGTGGGGGTATCTGGCGCACCCCCTGACTCTGTCCTTGGGGAGTAACCAAGGACGGTTCTGCCGTTAAGACTGCTTGTTGTGCGATCAGAGATTGATACGCCGCATTAATGGTGGCAATATTTTTGGCGTACCACGAGGCTGGAGTTTTGCCATCTGGTAGCCCTAATAGCGCCGAAACGTTCTGAGGTGGAGCTGGGTTTGAAGGTCCAGCACCATTGTTTCCTGGGGTTACCATTTGAGTGATGCGGGTGATGCTCCCGCGTGGTCCTCCAGTGTTGGTTACTTCGATTTCGCCAATTTCTTCCATGTGTTGGGGTTGGACGTTTTGATTGTCCTCCCCCAACACTGCATTAGAGTTTGCTCCGAAACCAACAAGCTCAGGAATGATTCCTTGACCAGCCATGATCGGAGGAAAAAACAACGAAAACTCAGAAAAAAGAATATGAAAATGATTTGTAGAAAACCTGTGGGCGCCAATAAAGAAACACTGAACTAATTAAAGGGCTAATCAGTTTGGTTTATGTTCCTACCATAGTAGTTAATCTTATTAGGGTTTCCTGAGCTTCGTAATGATCGTCTAATCCTGCAAAACAGAACACCGTTACTCGTTAAGAGGGGAATATGGGGGTTTCCCTCTTAACCAGGCTCCGGCGTGAGAATAAGCGACTGTATTTGAGGAGGTAAGTGTGTATTAAGAGTGAGAGTAGAGGGAGTGGAATGTTTAACCTGTGAAGTGAGGTCTCTATTTATAGCCGGAGAGGTGTAAGAGGATATGGGATGATGGGCCTTGGGCCTGAAGGCGACAACATAGAGGATATGCTCCTTGTCTCACTGGCGTCGACCGTTAATGGCTTCTAGGAGCTTTCTGGAGTTGGCGCAATGTGATTGGAGCCACGTGTCACTGTTGTCGGCTTGGCCGCCCCTCTGCCATCAGCAGGTAAGTGGAGATCGTGGGGCAGTTGTCTCTGCCCTGTGATTGGTGCCATGTAGGCGTCCTTAAGTACCTTTTGTCTCCTGCATGTCAGACGATCGTGGAGCACGATTGAGCAGGGCCAGAAGGACGCTGATTGGCTCTTTTCTCCTGCTACTTGTACCTTGTGTACTATCTGAAACAGCCTTGCGCTGCTGCCCTGCGCGAGTCTTGCTGGGCACGTAACTATCTCGCACAGGGTTTGGATGACTGAGTGCTCTTTCAGAATGCTAAGTGTTGTAATTGGAGCTTCCTATTGTCTAGGCCTCGCGCCGGGTAAAATAGAATGTGCTGTAGCCCGCGCGAGGTTGCCAATAAGAAATTTGTTGAATAAGGAGTATGGTCCCGCGCGCGACCTTGATGGAGGTTTGCGCGGCTTTTTTGGGACCATACCCCTTCAGTAACGGTTTTCAAAAGGGTGTACCTATTTGTACACTCATTTGCCTATTGGCATACTAAAAAGGCGTTTTTTTGTCCTATATGCACACCCTGAAGTGTCGAGCTGTGGCCAAAGCGCGGCGTTTTGTTCCAGTCAACCAGACAAAGACTGACGGGTGTCTGACGTGTCTGTTGACCAGACCAAAACGCCGAGCTTTGGCCGCGTTTTGGTCCTGTCAACCAGACAAAAGACTGACACCCGGTCTGGTTGACAGGACCAAAACGCGACCAAAGCTCGGCGTTTTTATCCGGTCAACAAACCCGTCAGACACCCGTCAATCTTTGTCTGGTTGACCGGACCAAAACGCCGCGCTTTGGCCAAAACTCGACACTGCAGGGTATGCACATAGAACAAAAAAACACCTTTTTGGGTTGGCTATCTACACAGTTGGTGTGTAGATAGTTTGAGCCTTTCAAAAAAGAAAAAAAATGAATGAATGGGTGCCTACATTAAATGATTCGGTGTCTTTAAATGAAGGGATGCCATGGTGGGTTAAGGTGACTTAAGTTACTATTTGTATTTATATATAAGAGTTAAATACTTAGTTGGTTCCCGTGTCATATAAGCTAGATATTATGCACGTTGTTATTATTATTATTTATTATTATTATTATTATTTCTTATTCCCAAGTCAAGGCGGTTATAGCCGAATTATGTATCTGTATATATACTTCATGTATTGCACAAATAAAAAATATCAATTCATTTTTATGAACAAACAAAATTCTGTCAAAACGCTAACCAGATTCGAGTAAATCCAACACGTTTATTAGAGTTTAATTTTGACTTTGCGTTGCTTAAACTTCATAATTATTTTGCAGATCCCAAAGATCCCCAATTAAGAACAATTGAAATTCTTTCCTGTTTTTCTTGTAAATGCAAGGTTCTTATAGAGATTATATAATTGTACGTTGGACTTCTGAACTATAGATATGTGATGATCTGAAGTTGTAATGTGGCAGCACCGTGAGTGAACTTGGGGTGCATCAAATGCAGCAAGTGTTGCCTAATGGCACTTGGATGAGTTATGATTTTGAAGATTCCCATCTGGTACATAAAAAAACACTAAAAAAAAATTTTAGATTGTCTTTTTTGTTTGTTTAGTTACGTTATGACAGTTAAATGCTTGGTTGGTCCCTGTGGTGGCCAAAGATGATGGCTGATGGTGGTGACAGAGAGAGAGGGGGTTGTTGAAGAAGATGATGAGGGTGGGCTGAAAAAGATGGGTTGTTGACCAAGCATTTAATTCTTTTTTTATTTCTTTTAATTGTCCAGGGGTAGTATAGTCATTTCACACATAGTTAACTAAGAAATTTAACAAAGGTTAGGTCAGGGGACTAACCGAGTTCATTTTTTACAACTTTTGGGACCACGCGTGTAATTAGTAAACCTTAAGACCAAGTATGAAATTTTTGCAAACCACAGGGACCAACCAAGCATTTAACTCTATATATAATTACACTATAATAATGAGCGTTTTTTATCTTTAATATATTACTATATCGTTATATAAAAAATACATTTCAACTAAGTGTTTTTAGTCCGTGGTGGTTTTTGTTCTTTTTATCCAATAGTGTTTTATTTGTAGGAGATAAATGGCGTTTTATTTTGTAGGTAACAAATGGTTCATTATGCAGTGTTTTATTAGTAACATGTATATCATGTTTTATTTTTAGTTAACAAATGGTACATAGTGTTATATTTTACGTATAACAAATGAAATATGATGTTTTATTTTGTAGGAAATGATGTTTTTATCATAAATATCATCCACTCTTAGTTTTAATCATTGTCACATGTCAATCTCTTAAATCTTCTTACACTTCATAGGATTGTAGAGGAACCAAGTCCTCTATACACACACACACAATGTTTGCAGAGCACAATTAGACAACTAGTTGTCTGTTATAATCATCCCATATGTTTGCAACTTCTTGATCATATTATTCATTCCCTAGCCCGCTTCTAAAATGCTTAATCATCAATTTTAGAAAGCTTCTCAATTATTTTTATACCTTGCGATGGTTTTATCTCTATGTTTTAATTATCGCTCATTCTCACAACGCACTACTAGAAAAATTAAAATTTCTGACACCATTTTCCGTAGGAAATGCGTCACAACTCGTGATTTTCTACGAATTTGTGACAAAATGCATATGTAGGAAAACCACTCATAGGAAACTGGTTTCTTACGCATTTTCTACGCATTTTCCTACCCTTTTCTGACAGAAAAGGGCTGTCACAAATTGCTACACATTTTCTACGCATTTTCCTACCCATTTAACGGAAGTTAATTTTTAATTTTTGCTACACAATTGTCACGAAAATTAATTTTTATATTTTTTCATAGTTTATGACAAAATATTTCTTATTATACTTAGATTATATTTTAATGTTTAATCAGCATTTTTATTAATTATTGCGTAGGAAATGTGTAGCAACTTGCTACGCATTTGTGATGGAAAATTTATTGCGTAGGAAATGTGTAGCAACTTGCTACGCATTTGTGACGAATTTGCAATAAATAAAATGAAAAAAGAAAAGGTTTTTGGCGATATATTGTGTCACAAACCCGTCAGTAAAAATATTTTTTGTTTAAAGAAAATGTTTTTTCTTATTTTATTCTATTTATAAATCATCCGAAAGATCTGATACAAAAGCAAATAAAACTATACAAATTTAATAACATTAATCATAAATTTATACAAACCCGTGCAGCCCACACATCTCTAATATAAATTATTTAACCACTAATGTATAGTTACAAATGGACGGGCCGGGTAGGTCAAATATACACTTAGGCAAAACACTTATTGTCCAAAGTTTTACATTTTTAAAAATAACTAGAAAGAGAAACTCACACACCCATTTCATCGAACTACTGGTACGCACAATACTTTAAATGAATCATCATAGTCCAGTCCAGCCCCAAAACATCAAACACGATAAGCATATAAAGTTATAAATCGCAGAATCAAACAACTGAATTGCATTAGAAGCTTCAATTAGACAGATATATGAACAAACTTAAAACATTAGATCCGTGAAGAAACAACCAAACCCTAAATATAATTCAACCCCCAAAGCCATAGAGGGTACGGCCTTGTCGTTTCAAAGCATAAACGACATCCATGGCAGTAACAGTCTTCCGGCGAGCATGCTCTGTGTAGGTAACCGCATCACGAATCACATTCTCCAAGAAGATCTTCAAGACGCCACGTGTCTCCTCGTAGATTAAACCGCTAATACGCTTCACACCTCCTCTTCTCGCCAGCCTCCTGATCGCGGGCTTCGTGATACCCTGGATGTTATCACGGAGAACTTTACGGTGTCGTTTTGCTCCTCCCTTTCCCAGCCCCTTGCCTCCTTTGCCTCTTCCTGACATTTTCTCTCTCTAGAAATTGAATTGAATGAGTAAAATGTGTTGTTTGGATGATGGGGTGAGGTGGTTTTTGTGTGTGTGTGTGTGTATAATGGAGATTGAAATTTGGGGGTTTTGGTGAGGTGTGTTATGACGGTTGGATTGGGGTGAGTGTGGTGAGAGAAGGACCGTACGATGGTGATCCTGGTGGTGAGTGTAAGTTAATCTTATTGGCTGGTTGGTGAAGGTAAGGATTTTGGTTTAGTAAGTCATGTGATGTGCACGTGACGGATGAACAATGGCTAAATACGAAAAATTACTAAGTACAAAACGAAAAATGATGCTTAGAAAACTCAATGCCGTTTAGGAAAATGGTTATTAAATTAATCAAAAATCTAATTACTCAAAAGTTAAAATTACTAAGTACAAAAAATGGTAAGAATTTTTTTCACGATAAAGTAGACTTGGTTATTTACCCATGTATCATATAAATAGAGGTGTTATTTGTGTCAAGTTGATAGATTGATAGATTGCGGGTTTGTTGATTGAAATGGTTTCGAAAGTGAAACCACAAGGACTGAAATGGTTATGAAAGTGAAACCACAGGGACTGAAATCGCAATTTTTAAACTAATGGACTGAAATAGTGATTTTTGACAAACCATAGAGACGAAAACAGTAATTAACTCATAAAAATGACGTGGTAAGGATAGTCACTCCGTCCTAAAAAAGCGATTTTAAATAACCTAATATATAATACTAGGACCCCACACGTCCTACACGTTGGAAAATCGGTTATTTTCAGTTATTACGGTGTTAACACGTTAAAATATGGATGAGCTCGGTACCAGAGGTAACGTTCGCCTTAAACACTATTTATTATCGTTCTAATGCTTGTTTTGCGAGAAATTAATAGCTGTAAATTACCGATTGTCACAACATTTTGATTGGCTCATGTGTTTATATTTGAAAGTGATTTATTTACCACATGCCTCCATCACATTCTTTTTAGTTGAAAATTGGAATCTATTAGTTTTATTATTGTTGAACATAAATTATCAATATATTTTTGAAAGGGCATTTATATTATAATGCCAAATGATGAGCAAATGAATTGGATATTAATGATTGAAAGGGCATTAAGAGATGTATGGTAATAATAAAATATGGTAATAATAAAAGTAGTTAAATATTTAAATATGGTAATTAATTTTCCATCACAAATGCGTAGCAAGTTGCTACACATTTCCTACGCAATAAATTTTCCATCACAAATGCGTAGCAAGTTGATACACATTTCATACGCAATAATTAATAATAATGCTGATTAAACATTAAAATATAATCTAAGTATAATAAGAAATATTTCGTCATAAATGCATAGCAAGTTGCTACGCATTTCTGACGCAACAATTAATATTTAAATGAATTTAACATATAAATCTAATTCTAACAAATAAATAATAGTTCTGTCGGAAATGCGTAGCAAGTTACTACGCATTTCCGACGCAATAGTTAATAATAATAATTAAACGTTTAAATATAATTCAAATACAAATATAATTCATCCGTCGTAAATGCGTAGCAAGTTGCTACGCATTTCCGACACAATACTTAGAATTAGTATTTTTGTCACTATTGTGTCACAAATTGGCCAAAAAAATCAAGGTCTTTTTTCCGTAGGAAATGCGTAGCAAATGTGTCAAAATTTGTGACGCATTTTTTTGCGTAGGAAATTTCCGTAGCAAAATTACCACTTTTCTAGTAGTGACGTAACGTTTTATTAAACGCCGGGTATACAAAGTCGGCCGAATATATACTAGTTCAACCACAATTAACAATAGGAGAAACTTGCCACTGAGGCTTAATTAGTGTACTTTCTTGGCAGATGTGTGCTCTATAATATATTATGAATGTAATACAGTTGTGAGCTGAAAAAACATATCCTCTTGGCATGAAAGGGTTAGGCCGCCCTTCGAATGATCAAAACCAAATTCTTCCTCGGACTCACGTAACAAGTTTTGGAATAATGGTTGTTCCAAGTATGATATCGGGACAACAAACCGCCTCTTCTCCTTTTCACCAACGTACACTGGTAGATGACCTTTTGGCACATCCCATAAATAACTTTTGTTGCGATATGAGTTCAATCTGCTAAAACATTTTAAAATAGATTTCAAAGAAGAAAATAACTTCATAATACCCCTACGCCAGTGAGAAGAAATAAGTGTGTCTAAGCTTGTGAAAGAACACTGTTTCGGTGTATATATATATATTTTTTTAAGATGGGATATATATAGGAAGAAGATTTGCACTACTTTGAGGAAGGTTTGAGGCTTGTATATATAGACTGCTTATCAACTTATCTTGGACAATCTAGCGTCACATGGCTTGGCCCATCAACATCTTTTCTAGGAATGTTCTATATTGAATTTAAGAATATTAATATTGGAATAAACTAAAAGAACGCGTAAGAGGAGGATGTTCTATTTTTTCATTCACATGAGTCGTATTTTTAGTAGCTTATTGATACAGTTAGCACACATGATAGAATTATTAATTAGATTTAAGAATTATTGTTTTTCTTCTGAATAATGAATAATACGAGGCCAATGTGAATTATTGTTTTTCGTCGAATATATACGAATTATAATCAGAATCGAGTATAACGTCTTGTTGCAAAGTGTAATCATGTATGAGTTATCGAGTTATCGTATTAAAACCTTATTTTAACTAAAACTAAAAATGTTGAATTATATCTTGTACAAGAAACTCCAGCAATTAACATTCAGAAGGTCACATGCCAGGATTTTAAAGTAGTGGCGGCATTGATTTAACTATTATTCATCCACTTTGACTAGCTTTTCCGGAGACGATCGATGATAACTAAATTATTCTGGGATCCATTTATTACCGTGTAAAGTATTGGAGAATGTTGAACATGTTAAAATCTGAGATAAAATGAACATGAACCAAGGCTTACCATAGAGCATTACCAAGGACTGAAGTTGACAATGCTGTAAGAAAATAGGCATTTACGTTTGAAAAAGCATACACAAATTTAGCGGCTAGTTTGCGACGGAATTACAATAGTTGTAAATTTAGCATCCTGGTGGGTTTCGTATACGTATCTTAAGATTTTATGTAGCAATGGAAACATGTTTACGAATCAATCCAAACTGAACTTTGGATTGCTCACTAGGCGTCTACATGCAAACTAAGGGGGTGGAGGTGGTCATCACTCACAACACCCAATCAAGTTCCGCCATGTCATCAACCATTTTTCAATCACTCACAACCTTTTTAGTGGCAATGGTTATCACTCACCACCACACCCAACAATTTCCCCCCATCCAACAATTCCCCTCACAAAAATAAGATCATCACGCGTTACAAACTTTTTCCATGTTCCACGCGTTGAAAAATATGGTGGCGGTGGAGTTTATCCATGTTCCACGAGTTATACAATACTATCACGGAGAAGAAGGCTCCCGCCCCCAGTCCCCTAATTAGAAACAAAATATATCCATAGGAAGTATAATCGAAACGTACATTCTAAAAACAAACAGGTAACCAAGAAAGGCACACCACGAGATCAACGAACGAATTACTAGACCTGATTAAAGAAATACCAGAAAACTGAAAAGCGGCGGTTTACTTGATAACGCTTCTCCTAAACAAAAAATGGCTATGATTGGAGTTACGGCGCTGGTGACTAACGGATGAAAAGGTCTCGATGCGCAGAATCATGTGGCACAACTGTCAATCAAGATTCCCCCCCATTTCATCAATCTTCAATATGCAAAGCTCCCAAACCAGACAGCCTACAGTCAGGTCATATCAATTTGCATGACACTAAGCTCATCACCCAAAACAACCCACATTCAAGACTTGTAACACCTACACGTAATTCCCATGTTTGTGAGAGATTACTCTCAACATACAAAGAATTCAAATCCAGCATGCGCCGACATAAGGATTGTCATCCAAACCGACTAATATATGGGACTCTATTACTACCAACTCTTACACGTAATTCCCCTACTTGGGACATATTACATACACACGTCGTTAAGTACGACTACATTTCTATTTCATCGCATAATCATTCAAGGGACTCCTTAGTATGAACCACAACAGCGCTAAATAAACATCGTACCACAAATACACACCACACCAGTTCATCTAGCACGGACACATAAGGCGGGAACCTAGCACACAATTTGGTCAAATCACCAAGAAGTGGCCATAGTCCATCTCAGTTTGCCGCACGTAACACCCTCTCTGGGTCAGATTACTAGATTGCAGTTGTTGTTGTTGTTGTTGTTGTTGTTGTTGTTAGTGTTGTTGTTATTCCAATTGTTGTTCCTATTGTTTCTATTGTAGTTGTTGTTGTTCTCCCTGTGGTTTATTTCAGTTAACAGGTTTCGTACCTCTTTAACACCTTTTGCTCCTAACCTGACGATCGTTAACTTTTCTGTTAGTTGTTGGGTGAAATTACTAATATACACTCCATCTTGTTCTCCAACCAGCCACCACCACCACCTGCCACCACTAGCCGACCAACACCACCTATCACCACCCCACGCTACCTAAACTTCGACAACCACCACCTACTGCCATTACGACATGGCCTTTGCGAAACCTAGCACTGAAGAGGTATGGTCCCAATTCCATGCACGCATGGCAGGGACTACACCACTTTCTTTGTCCTACATGGCGCTTACATCAGCAAGCAAATCCAGAAGCTTCTGGAAGATGTCAAGGTGGCACCGAAGATGCTCCTTCAGACAGAAAGGACGACACGTGTCACCATTAATCAGGCGCCATGCAGACCTGCGAAAAATCTGGGGGCAGACCGACAGCAGCGGTACGATTTCTCCAGCATGGACAAATGTTGGTGTGCCACGTGGACCACTATCCTGACCACAGCAGAGGAGACCAAGAGGATATTCCCGTTGGTTGGACAGCTGTCGCCCAATAGTAGCTGGCAAGGTCGCTCCTCACTCCTTCACCCTCCGGCTATAAATAGGACCCTTCATCATTCAGGTTATCCATTCGGTTCTCCTTGCATTTCACCTCTAACACACACTATTTACTCCTCGGAACAGTACTCACGCCGGAACCCGGTTAAGAGGGAAACCCCCATATTCCCCTCTTAACGTGCTAACGGTTTGCTGTTTTGCAGGATCTCAGTCATAAGCGAGTAGAGAAGGAGATTGAACCCACATTAGAGACGATCCAGCTAGTTAACCACCGGTGTTAACCAGTGTTTAATCAAGCACCTACATCCAATTTCATGCTCAAGAACACTAATCAAGGCCAAGGTTACCAAATGATATACACACATATGAACTGTAGAACAATAAACAACAACTCTAGTGAAAGTTAACGAAAACAACTAAAAAGTCATCAACTGCATGTATCAATTTTACCAAACGTACCATGAAGAAATGTAACCAATGCATCTAAATCCAACACAAGTATAGACCACAACAACTAGCCCTATCTTTCAAGCAAACACAACACATCAATTCCAACACAAAGTTTTATTCAAAGTATAATATTTATTGGCTCTCACTATCTGCACACTGAGTTTGCCTATCTGCACACTTAGGGTTTAAATACGCTGCGTATTGGTCAATACGCAGCGTATAGGGTTACCCCAATACGCTGCGTATTGGTCAATACGCAGCGTAGATAGACCATAGATCTCAGCGCCTGATAACCAATCATTGCACAGAAAACAAGGTGTATATACGCTGCGTATTGGTCAATACGCACCGTATTAGTCAAGGACCATTTTTGTCAACTTTCAAAACTTCAGGGACCGTTTATGTAAATTTTCGAAACATCAGGGACCATTTGTGTAAACTTACGAAACACCAGGGACCATCAGTGTCAATTGTTGAAACATCAGGGATCATTTTTGTAAAAATTGAAACGTTTAGGGACCAAAGTGTAAATATATCAAAAATATGTAAAAAAGGGGGTCTTCTTTAAAGAACCGGCCCTTGCATGATTCGAACTCGTGACCTATCGTTTAGAACCGCAACGCCTTAACTAGTTTATCCTCTGTCCAGAGCTGTTAGATTATGAAACTTAATTCTTATATACACGAGTTAGCTTATACGCTGCGTATAGGTCAATACGCAGCGTATGTTTAAACTTCATATACGCTGCGTATAGGTCAATACGCAGCGTATGTATGTCAGGCTGATTTGACTCTGATGCGATGTTGTCAAGCACGGGAATAAAGTATACACTATAATTGAAAGTCTATTTAGCAGTGCGATGTTGTCATCTTCCATTCATTTATCAGTACTTTCTTGGATTGCTTCTTTCATTCGCATTTCTTTTGTTCTTCAGTAAACAGTTTACATTCCAAACCAAAATCATTTATTCTGTTTTTTTGCTCAATCTTGTTAAAATGTCATCATTTTGGACCGATAATTATTTCGGTAATCGCTATTCTAACGACACAAGGGGAGCAAATGATGCCAATGAGGAGGAGGAGGTTGTGTCTAGAGTCCCTGTTGATCAAAAAAACACAGTTGCCAGACTTGAACAAGACTCTCACTCCACCTGTTGATGAACCAAATTACCCGGCTTATCAAGTGTATCCGGATTACGGATACGGGTATGAATCTCCGTACGTGCAACAAAGTGGATACGGTGCTGAGAATGCACCTGTTGATGAACCATATTACCCGACGCAGCAATCGTATCCGGGTTACGGGGTATACGGGGGTGAAGATGGATACGAATGTTACAGTGGATATGGGGGTGAAGGTGGATACGAGGGTGAAGGTGGATACAGTGGATACGGGGGTGAAGGTTGATACAGTGGATACGATAGATATGGGGGTGAAGGTGGTTACAGTGGATACGAAGAACATGGTGGATATGGTTATGAGCCCCGTAACACATCACTTTATGAACCATCTACCCCGGGCAATCCATTTCAAATAAATGAGGTATCACATTAAAATAATAATTATTATTATTAAAAATATTATAATTATAATAATAATTATTATTGTTATTATTAGTAAAATACTATAATTATAATTGTTATTAATAATATTATTATTATTGTTATTATTATTATTATTTATTATTATTATTATTAACGTAACTTTTTTTTAGCGTTTCATGTCTCAAACTGATTTGAAGAATTAGGTACAAGAAACGGGAAAGGCGTATGGTTACGTAATTGTTACCCGCCGATCGAAAAATATTGGCGGTACTACTGGGATGGTATGGCTTGTGTGCGACCGTAGTGGTGAGCACCATAGTAAAGCAACAGTTAGGAAAGCTGGTAGCAAAAAAATCGGTTGCCCCTTTTCATTACTCGCCATCCGGGACGTGACGAATGACACGTGGGAGTTAAAAGTGGAAGACGCGAACCATAACCACGAACCTACGACGAGTCTGTTGGGCCATGCTTTTGTGCGAAGATTTACTGAAGCCGAATACAAGCTAGTGGAGCAGCTAACTGCTCAAAACATGGAGCCACGTATCATATTTCAAACCCTAAGAAAGCAGTTCCCCGACAGCCTGCATGTTCAGAAAGACGTGCAAAATGCGGTACAAAAAATTAGAGCGACTATAGTGGACGGAAAGAATCCTATTCAGGCACTGGAAAGCCTGCTGCATGACCACCGATTCGTTTACGAAACCCGACAGGAACCCAAAACAGATGTCGTAACAGAGATTTTCTTTGTTCATCCTTATTCAATCACTATGTGGCATGCATTCCCGCACGTGATGTTGATCGACGCGACCTACAAAACAAACCTCTACAACATGCCATTTGTCCAGGTTGTGGGTATGACGTCGACTGGGAAGTCTTTTTGTATCGCACATGCCGTTATTTGTAAAGAACGAAAGGGTAACTATGTGTGGGTGCTTGAGCGGATCAAGTCAATATTGCATGAATGTATGATGCCGCGTGTGATAGTCACGGATAGGGAGCTTGCCCTAATTAACGCGTGTTCTAAAGTATTCCCGAACGCAACCAGGCTTCTATGCCACTTTCACATCCAACAAAATATAGTGCAAAAGTGCAAGGAAGGGTTCGATAAAGAAGATTGGGGAAATTTATGTCGTACTGGCGGAGATTGTGCGAATCTTCTTCAGAGCCCATGTACAAGTACAACTTGGAGAAAATGTATAACTGAATCGTGGTTGCCAACCGAGAAAGTAAGTGTTCCTTCAACAAACGACTCACCCAATCTATTATATTTTACACACGCTTTTACATTTCATTATTTTATTTTTGCAGGTGTCTATGATTACGTCTACGAAAACTGGCTCAAAGACTATAAAGAAATGTTCGTTTATGCGTGGACCGATAAGTGTCGCAACTTTGGTCAGCGCACCACCAACAGAGTTGAGAGCCAGCACGCAAATTTAAAAAGATACATTACGCGCGGGAGTTCATTGGAGCGAATAGCAAGATGCGTCATTGATATAGTTGAAACTCAGTACGATGAAATACAAAAAAGTTTCATTGAGAGCATCGAAAAAACGATGAACCACCACAGACGCCGAGTGTTGGACAACCTACGTGGAAAGGTTTCCCATGAAGCACTTGATTTGCTGGCAAAAGAGCTGACCAGGAAGATGGAGGTGTTGCGGAAACTTAACGCATCATGTGGTTGCCATATGTGGCTTAGCTGTGGATTGCCGTGTGCTTGTAGGCTGGAAAACTACAAAAGTACAGGTAAAAAATATTAAAACCACAAATCTTTTGTTATCTTATACGATTTAGCTGTTTCTCACACCGTATTAACTTAACTGTACAGGGCGTATGATACAACTCGACGACATAGATGTATTCTGGCGTAAGCTTGACTTGCGCCCGTGTAAACTGGTAGACGAGGAAGTCGATGTTGTAGAAGAGCTAAATAATGTGTGGCAACATTTAGAGGCGCAGTCCCCCGTTCAGAAAAAGAGTTTGCTTTCAAAGATAAAAGCGGTCTTCACCCCGAAATCGTCAACCAAGAAACCACCGATCGTCCAGCAAAATACTCGCGGTCGGCCTACATCAAAGAAAGTACAAGAAAGGCTAGATGAAGCTGCCAGGTTAGACGAAGCTGCGAGACACAGCTCCTATGGCGAGGACAGCAACGTATATACCGCTTCCCCCAAACATAGGTACGATTTACCCCGACACAGCTCATACGTACCGTCAGAGGGCTCTCGTGGAACTGGTTCGGTTGTAAAGTCTGAAAAACCTAAAATGCGACGAAACAGTTCAACGAGTTCTAAAAAGAAAGAGATGCAGGATGATAAGGGTTTTCCATTAATGAAGGGGGACGAGCACTTGTTAAGCATTAGGAGGTTTAAGAATCAAATTCCATCAGAGTTTCACTCTTACATATCGCGTATACAAGATGTGACCCCAGACGGTCATTGTGGGTACAGGTCTGTGGCTGTCGGATTAGGTTTTCTGGAACACGCATGGCCCTATATTCGAAGAGATTTACTACTGGAGATTGGCCATAACGAGGCGCGTTGGAAGCATGTATTCGAAACATATAACAAAGGAGACTTTGAACGAATATGTAAGAGCATCGAATGGCATTCATTGAAAGCGTGCGGTCCAAGTCACTGGATGGATATGCCCCACGTAGGGCTTCTCGTAGCGCAAAGGTATAATATTGTCGTCCACGTGCTAAGCATCGAATGGAGCACTACCATCTTCCCATTAAGGGATGCCCCACTAGATCCACGACCTCAAGCGATAACGCTCGTACATGTTCACGGGGGACACTTCATACGTGCTAAGTTGGAAGGAGACTACCCCATGCCTTTAAGGACCCCGTTGTGGTCGACACATCGATCAATAGCTGCGGAATGGTGGGAAGAAATGTATAGACCGCGGTTACAGCACTACTACGAGTTAATCAATCCTAAAGCAAACAAAGACAGAGAACCGAGTATAAATGAAATCGAAGATTAACTGGAAACTTGTATTTTTGTAAATTGTAGAATTTTTTTAATTTATAAAGTTTGTATCATTTTTAATTTTTATAATTCAAATAATATCATTTTTAATTAATTTATAATTTATAATTTATAATTCATATTTTTATAAACATAATTTTTGTATTATTTTTAGCTTTTCTAAATTATATTTGTGCCATTATTTATCAAAAAATATTGTTTTCTATAAATACAAACCAAGGAAAACACAAAAAAAATGGACCTATACGCTGCGTAGGGATCCCTACGCATCCTATGATAAGCAAATGACAATAAAGCCCCTGTTTTTGGCTTCCTTTAGCCTCAGAACAAGGGTAAAAACGTAAAATGGCAAAAAAATAGGGAGCGTATTGATCCCTACGCATCGTATGTCAAAGGCGGATAATTTCCCCCCCAAATCAAAGTTTAAAAATATAAATATGTTAAATTACGTTTTTGCCCTTCTGTTAGGGCTATACGGGGCTGACAATAAGGGCAAAAGGGTCATTTTCTGACATTTATATACGCTCCGTAGGGCTCTCTACGACGCGTATATAAAGGTCATGACAATGACCTTTATACCCTTCTATCCATGCTTCGTATAGGCTCAAAAGAAGGGTATATAGGTCATTCTCCTGACCCTTAAATACGCATCGTAGAGATCCATACGGAGCGTAGATAAAGGTCAGAAAATGACCTTTTTGCCCTTATAGTCAGCCCCGTATAGCCCTATAGGAAGGGCTAAATGGTAATTTCATAAGTCAAACCCCTTTTTTGACTATTGCATACGCTTCGTAGGGGCCTCTACGATGCGTAGAGGTTCTGATTTAAATCAGGAAAACCCCTACGCATCTCTGTTCTTCCCCAAATTACACACACAAAAATACAGAGACATACGCAGGCGACTACGTATTTACGACCGTATACAGGCGAATTCGAAGTATAAACGAGGTACATTCTCAACCTATTTAACTAATTTTGATTTTTTTTAGTATTTTATCCGTAAATTAGGGGTGTATCTTAGGTAATTTAGGGTTTACAGTGAATTAGGGGTGTTTGTTTGATTTGTTTGATTGTTGTGTCTAGTTGCTTTACATGTCTACGGTTTACAGTGAATTAGGGCTTGAGTAGATTTGTGAGGTTAGGGTTGTCCTTTGCTATGGTGTCGGGTCTCGGAGCAGGATAAAGGCAACAACAGAATAACACACACATACACACTTCTACAGTCATGAGTATGTTCACCTCTTATCTATTTGCATTCCCTGTTATGTTGATTTTGGCATGTAAAGTATATGTATGAGAGTTATTGTTTATACGTGTTTTATGTTGTGTTTGTACATGCTATCGAATATGTGGATTAGGAATGATTACAACATGCATCAGATTAATGTTTGCGAACCATGATCATATATGTTATTAAATACAATTGTGAATAGGTCCGAGTATTGTACGTGATGCATCATGATTTAACTTAGGATATCATGTAAAAGCTTGCTAACATTGATCATAAAGAAGTCTTGATCCTTACATGAAAACTTAGTTTGTGAATTATGTATGCACGGAAATTATCGAATGGTTATGAATTCATGTGGAATACGTGATGACAATTTAGGAAAACGGGCGGGGGGTCTATGTTCGGCTTCACAATAAGTGGGAATTTAAACAGAAAATATATATTTTTAAACAGAAAATATATATTTTTTTAAACTTAAATTGAGTTGCTTGCTTATGTGTTTCATTTTAAAATCCTATGTTTTGACTAAATTGTTTCATTTTAAACAGAAAATATATATTTTTAAACAGAAAATATATATTTTTTTAAACTTAAATTGTTTTTTTTTTAAAACAGAAAAATGGAGGAAATGAATTTAGAAGAGCATATTCCGGAGCAGCCGCAGCGGAAGCGGCGGGCGCGTCCACCGCCGGATCCTCTCGAGAATCACCCGTATTTGGCGTTTCCTCCGGAGTCCGACGCTGCTCTCCGTTGCGAGAAGCTTTGGAATATGCATATTGGTGAACATTTTGCGGTTTCTTGGAAAACCCTCCGGAAGCTCGAGGTTGAAGATTGGGTGCGGGGGTTTGTTCCCCTTGAATCACCGTGGGATCGTCTGTTTGAGCTATCGTTTACCCCGACCTACAGGGAGATACTGGTCGAGTTTCTGTCGTCGTTCGAGTTTCATCCTCGTCGGCAAGATCAGGTTGAGGACCCTGCGCAGCCCCCTCCCCCGCCCGAGGTTTCTTTTCGCATGGCTGGCCAGGATAGTTCTATGTCACTTGCACAGTTTGCGGTGCATAGCGGTTTGTATACGGAGGCTGAGATCGCTACGGATCTTTATACGAAGGTACGTTTAACAAAAATTTTGTATTGTTATTATTAATATTTTAATATATAACATTTAAGATTTAATATTAATTTAACGTTTAATAAACATTCGTGTAAACAGGGGCTAGTAATGGTTGATAAACCCACGCTATTAGGGTTTTGGGTTGAGATCGCGGACATCGCTCATTGGGACCACCAACAATCCAAGGGGAGGGTTACGCTGATTAAGGATCCGCTCTTCAGGTACGTTAGTTATAAAACAACTTTTTTTTTTAAACAGATTTTTTTAAACAAAATTTCTTTTTAAACAGAAATTTATTTTAAACAGAATTTTTTTTAATTATTTAGTCGAAGTCGAACCGTAACCGGCGTTTAAACCGACAGCCGTTTGGGGCTGCGTTTGCAGCCGTAAGGCGCGTACGGTCCTAACGAGCGTCGAAACTAAGTTCGTCGTTAAAATATTTTTTTTTTTTATTATTTAGTCGAAGTCGAACCGTAAGGCGCGTAGGTCCCTAACGAGCGTCGAAACTAAGTTCGTCGTTAAAATATAAAACGACGAACTTAGTTTCGACGCTCGTTAGGGACCGTTTGAGTCAATTTTTGAAACATCAGGGACCATTTTTGTAAAAATTGAATCTTCAGGGACCAAAGTGTAAATATATCAAAAAAGGGCCATTTGTGTCAATTTTTGAAACTCCAGGGACCATTTAAACAAAATTTCTTTTTAAACAGAATTTTTTTTTAATTATTTAGTCGAAGTCGAACCGTAACCGGCGTTTAAACGGCGTTTAAACCGGCAGCCGTTTGGGGCTGCATTTGCAGCCGTAAACCGGCGTTTAAACGGCTGCAAACACAGCCCCAAACGGCAGCGATTTCACAGCCGTTTGCGGCTGCGTTTGCAGCCATTTAAATGCCCGTTTACGGCTGCAAACGCAGCCGCAAACGGCAGCGAAATCGCTGCCATTTGCGGCTGCGTATGCAGCCGTTTAAACGCACGTTAGGGACCTACGCGACTTACGGTTCGACATGGACTAAATAATAAAAAAATAATATAATTTAACGACGATCTTAGTTTTGACGCTCGTAAGGCGCGTACGGTCCTAGCGAGCGTCGAAACTAAGTTCGTCGTTAAAATATATATTTTTTTATTATTTAGTCGAAGTCGAACCGTAAGGCGCGTAGGTCTCTAACGAGCGTCGAAACTAAGTTCGTCGTTTTATATTTTAACGACGAACTTAGTTGCGACGCTCGTTAGGGACCGTTTGTGTCAACTTTTGAAACATCAGGGACCATTTTTGTAAAAATTGAAACTTTAGGGACCAAAGTGTAAATATATAAAAAAAGGGACCATTTGTGTCAATTTTTGAAACTCCAGGGACCATTTAAACAAAATTTCTTTTTTAAACAGAAATTTTTTTAAACATAATTTTTTTTTAATTATTTAGTCGAAGTCGAACCGTAACCGGCGTTTAAACCGGCAGCCGTTTGGGGCTGCGTTTGCAGCCGTAAACCGGCGTTTAAACGGCTGCAAACACAGCCCCAAACGGCAGCGATTTCGCAGCCGTTTGCGACTGCGTTTGCAGCCGTTTAAACGCCCGTTTAAGGCTGCAAACGCAGCCGTTTAAACTTTAAACGCCCGTTAGGGACCTACGTGACTTACGGTTCGACATGGACTAAATAATAAAAAATAATATAATTTAACGACGATCTTAGTTTTGACGCTCGTAAGGCGCGTACGGTCCTAACAAGCGTCGAAACTAAGTTCGTCGTTAAAATATAAATTTTTTTATTATTTAGTCGAAGTCGAACCGTAAGCGCGTAGGTCTCTAACGAACGTCGAAACTAAGTTCGTCGGTTTATATTTTAACGACGAACTTAGTTTCGACGCTCGTTAGGGACCATTTGTGTCAATTTTTGAAACATCAGGGACCATTTTTGTAAAAATTGAAACTTGAGGGACCAAAGTGTAAATATATCAAAAAAGGGCCATTTGTGTCAATTTTTGAAACTCCAGGGACCATTTAAACAAAATTTCTTTTTAAACAAATTTTTTTTTTAAACAGAATTTTTTTTAATTATTTAGTCGAAGTCGAACCGTAACCGGCGTTTAAACCAACAGCCGTTTGGGGCTGCATTTGCAGCCGTAAACCGGCGTTTAAACGGCTGCAAACACAGCCCCAAACGGCAGCGATTTCGCAGCCGTTTGCGGCTGCGTTTGCAGCCGTTTGCGGCTGCGTTTGCAGCCGTTTAAACGCCCGTTAGGGACCTACGCGACTTACGGTTCGACATGGACTAAATAATATAATTTAACGACGATCTTAGTTTTGACGCTCGTAAGGCGCGTACGGTCCTAACGAGCGCCGAAACTAAGTTCGTCGTTAAAATATATATATTTTTATTATTTAGTCGAAGTCGAACCGTAAGGCGCGTAGGTCCCTAAAGAGCGTCGAAATAAGTTCGTCGTTAAAATATAAAACGACGAACTTAGTTTCGACGCTCGTTAGGGACCTACGCGCCTTACGGTTCGACTTCGACTAAATAATAAAAAAATATAATTTAACGACGATCTTAGTTTTGACCCTCGTAAGGCGCGTAGGTCCGTTACGTGCGTCAAAATCCGTAACGAGTAAAAAATATATTGTTTTTTTATCCTCATTTAATCGATGTCGCCTGATTATTATTTACTGACTGGTTTCCATTTATGCAGGTATTTGCACAAAATGATTTCCACTTCGATCACTGCTCGAAACAAAAGCCGGGAGTGGTGTACGAGTGGTGACTTGTTCTTTTTATATTGACTCTTATACAAGAGGCCGTGCGCTCTCGCCCACGGGTTGGCGCAGTACTTCGCCTCCGCGCATCATCGACACGAGCGCGGAGTGCTATTCGGCGGCGCCTACGTGACCAAGTTAGCCCATTCGTTGGGCTATCATCCGGAGAACGACCGCGGTCGTGTAGGCCCGGCGACACAGCCAAAGCGGATGGGGATGAACACAGTAAACGGGATGCAAATTACCAAAGACTTTCCATGCGGGAAGCGGTTAAAGAAACTAGACGGCACGCAATACGAGCTTACACAACTGACAGAACAGTCCCCTCAGTATTATCCTCCGCACGATCCGGAGCCGCCGGAGCCGCATGAGCCGGTCGCCGTTCTTCCGCAGCCACCACAGCCGCGTGGACCACCCGGGGTGCCTCAGTTCCCACGCCATGTTTGGCCCGGTCCTGACCCGTCACATCAGCGGCTGCTTCGGAACGTTGAAAGGAACAACTATCTGTTGGAGTGGGTGGCTGCGGCGCTGCAGCAGCAGCGACAGCATGACGGGTTACCTCCACTACCCTTCATTGCGGATGCGGAATGGGATCAGCATCATCATCAGCAGCAGCAGCAGCAGTAGTATTTTATTATTTTGTTATGTATGCACAAACTTTTCATGTATATATCAAACTTTCGGTGTAAACGGTTTAACATATTTTGAAATGTTATATACTATGATGTACATATAAAATTCTGGCAGGTTATTTAACATGTTCTGTTGTATAGATAAAGTCCTGGAAGTTTTAAACGCAGCCGTTTGCGGCTGCGTTTGCAGCCGTTTAAACGCCCGTTTACGGCTGCAAACGCAGCCGCAAACGGCAGTGAAATCGCGTTTAGGGACCTACGCGACTTACGGTTCGACATGGACTAAATAATAAAAAAATAATATAATTTAACGACGATCTTAGTTTTGACGCTCGTAAGGCGCGTACGGTCCTAACGAGCGTCGAAACTAAGTTCGTCGTTAAAAAATATTTTTTTTTATTATTTAGTCGAAGTCGAACCGTAAGGCGCGTAGGTCTCTAACGAGCGTCGAAACTAAGTTCGTCGTTTTATATTTTAACGACGAACTTAGTTTCGACGCTCGTTAGGGACCGTTTGTGTCAATTTTTGAAACATCAGGGACCATTTATGTAAAAATTGAAACTTCAGGGACAAGAGTGTAAATATATCAAAAAAGGGACCATTTGTGTCAATTTTTGAAACTCCAGGGACCTTTTAAAACAGAAGTTTTAAAATTCAGGAATATACGCTGCG
This sequence comes from Helianthus tuberosus, assembly GCA_030545235.1. NCBI lineage: Eukaryota > Viridiplantae > Streptophyta > Magnoliopsida > Asterales > Asteraceae > Helianthus > Helianthus tuberosus. The sequence goes on along the minus strand of JARYGA010008992.1, from coordinate 166,669 downwards.
TATTGACCAATACGCAGCGTATATAAACCTGGTAAACTTTTGATAGTTCAAACCTACCAAAATGACCCCAATTTTGCAGATGTTTTATATAAGGAATTAAGTTTCATGTTCTAACAGCTCTGGACAGAGGATAAACTGGTTAAGGCGTTGCGGTTCTAAACGACAGGTCACGAGTTCGAGTCTTGCAAGGGCCGGTTCTTAAATGAAGACCCCCTTTTTACCCTTTTTTGATATATTTACAAAAATGGTCCCTGAAGTTTCAGTTTTTGCAAAAATAGTCCCTGACAGGGACCATTTATGTCAATTTATGAAACAGCAGGGACCAAAGTGTAAATATATCAAAAATAAGGGACCATTTGTGTCAATTTTTGAAACTCCAGGGACCATTAGTGTAAAATTGAATACGCTGCGTATTGGTCAATACGCAGCATAGACACACCTTGTTTTCTGTGCAATGATTGGTTATCAGGCACTGAGATCTATGGGCTATCTACGCTGCGTATTGGTCAATACGCAGCGTATTGGTTTAACTCTATACGCTGTGTATTGACCAATACGCAGCGTAGATAAACCCTAATTTTGCTAGGGTTTGGTGTGCCAATAGGCACTTTAGTGTGCCAATAGGCACACTCTATTTATTTGTTATCGTTTTTATGGTACAATGATGAATGAACCAATTTTGATGGCTTGACTTTCTAAACAACAACCTTCTTTTACAAAGATTGTTTGTTTTACAACACCATGAGCTGAAGGATGGATTGATTGTATGTTTTTACTTTTCAAAAAATAGCTATTTAAATTTCTCAAAACTAATGGTTGATTTTGTGACTGGGATGACTGAGTGTAATTGGGACCATTTGAGACCAGCATACGAGTGTGACCATCAGCAACCAAATTTACGTTCGTGAAAATTTCAGTAATACACAAAATGAACATTCGTCACAACTCACAACGGTTTGTCATATATGGAAGTAAACTTGTGTGAGAGTTATTCTGCAATTCAATATAGCGACATAATTACGACATAATTACGACCATGACCACTTCAACTGTGAGAACTTGTGACTGGAACAATTTGCAACTGACTTTGCAACAGCTTGTTCTTTCGTAAATAAATGTTGGGACCAGATAATGCGACCATTTTGTCTTAGTTTAAATTTAGAGTTCTAGACCTTTGATTTATGTGGTAAGTTCGTCATGCTTATAGAGTGACTTCGAAATTTATCAACTCCTAGTGACGACTTGGGTTTTCACCCAACAAATAGTACTTTAAAATAACTCGTAATGCAGTTTTCCGCTTATTGTAAAGACCGTAAAGTTCCAGAAATTGATCCATAAACATTTTTTGCAATAACTTGAAATATACTTTTCAAAATGAAATTCTATGTATATCCCTCAGAGAAGTGAAAGAACAAAAACAAACAACTGTGAAGAATGAAGGCTTATCATTTGTCTACAAACAATCGGAATCACCCTTAAAAATTCGGTGAATCGATATCACTAAAGGAGCATCAAATACATATATAACTCATAAAAAGACGAGTATAGAATGCTATATCACATGACAAAAAAATTTCAGCGTTATTTGTCGCAATTCCTTAGCAGAACTTACCGTGGTCTACCCATATATCATCAAGAATGTAATATAGATGTGAGCTGAAAAAATGCATCCTCTTGGCATGAAAGGGTTAGGCCTCCCATCGAATGATCAAACCCAAATTCTTCTTCTGACTCACGTAGAAATTTTTGGAATAACGGTTGTTGCAAGTATGATATCGGTATAACAAACCGCCTCTTCTCCTTTTCACCAACGTACACTGCAAGATGACCTTTTGGCACATCCCATTGATAATTTCTGTTGCCATACGCATTCAATCTGCTAAAACCTTTTACAATAGATACTAAAGAAGAAAATAACCTCATAAGACCCATACGTGAGCTAGAGGAAAAACAAAAAGAATGTGTTGAAGCTCGTGAAAGAATACTATTTCAATGTAGTTTTCCTTGATGAGATGAGATAGGAAGATGACTTGAACTACTTTGAGAAGAGTTAGTGGTACGTATATATAGATTGCAATCTTGCATATAGCAACTTGTTTTGGATACTTGGATAATGGGGCCTCATGCGACTTTGCCTGTAACATCTTTTCCAGGAACGTACAATATTAAATTTTAAGAATATTTATTCAAATAAACTAAAAGAACGTGTATAAGTCGGAGGCATAAGCAATTATGAGGACACATCATTATCAATCAAATTAATAAAAAAATTCGCTATACTCATTCACATGTGTCTCCTTTCACTTTTATTAGTCCACACATAATAAAATCATTAAGAGTTCTAAATAATTATTTTTTCTTCTGAATGGTATGTATTTACCAATGATCAGAATCGAGAATAGCCTCTTTTTATAACCTAGAATGAGTTATCGAGTAATTATATTTAAAAACATAATTTAAGTTAACAGAAACTAAATCGGTCCACCATTAAATATCTAAACACCATCAAAAAAATCAATGATAGAAACCAAATTAGTCTACCATTAAATCTCTAAACACACCACTAAAAAATCAATAATAGAAACCATAAGTCTCTAACACGTGTCAATATGCATTTACCACCATTTAATCCACTACTAGAATATCAAAAAATTTTGACACTGCTTTGATTGGTTCACTTGGGTTATCTTTGTATTTTTTAAAAATAAAATATAAAAAGGTTATTGCGATGGATTTTCTGACCAAATATTTTTTAGTTTTATTTTATTTATAAAACATCCATGATCTAATACAAAGGCAAATAAAACAAAGAAGTATACAAACAAAAAATGTATAAAATCTACAAGCATAATGAAATAAAATTACATGTTCATGGGAAGCTACAAAGAATGAGATACAAACATGATTTCTATAAAGCCATTTCCTAAAATAACAATTTAAACACATACAATCAAACCAAATCAACATAGTGTATAATTGTACATCCTTGCCACTTCAAAACATAAATGACGTCCATCACCGTAATAGTTTTTCGGCAAGTATCTTCGGTGTATTTGATGGCATCACGCATAAAATCATCAAGAAAGATCTTCACAAATTCCCGTGTCTCTTCGTAGATAAGGCCATTGATACGCTTTACGCCACATCGCCGGTTTCTTGATACTGTGGAAGTCGTTCCGAAAAACTTTTTAGTGATGCTTTGCTCCTCCTTAACATTTTTCTCTCTCTAAAAGAGATTTTGATTTTAACATTGTGTCTGTATATATGTGGGTACAAAGGTTGTGTTTTTTTGGGGCTTGATTTGAACCATTGATTGAATAGGATGAGAGCAATTGTAAATCGTAGGATTATGATACATGTGATGCCTAACAAAATATTTTGATTGGTTCACTTTGCTGGTGCTATTAACAACGTCGTCCTCAAAAAAATCAATCTAATGGTGCTATTAACAACTTCACCCTCAAAAAATCATTTTTTTTAACGGTGACTTTCTTTTTGAGTGACCCAATGTCACACCGCCTAATCGGCGGCCCTAGCCAAGTCTGCCCAAACTTCCGTTGTCTTAACCGGGCCCGCGCTGGGTTGGCAGACTTGGTTACGGCATTCCCCCGGAAACCGTACTGCCTCCACCCGAGAAGCCTCGTTGAAGTAACAGGCTGATGAAAACCGGGGTGCGGCTCAGGATCGAATCCCCCTCGGTGGGTTTGTTACCATCATTGCCCAATATCCACCCTAATATGACACAAGTGAGAATTGAATTTGAGTCTCCATTGGAAAACCCAAGTCTCCTACCAATGGTGCTATTAACAACTTCACCCTCAAAAAATCAATTTAATGGTGGTGTATAACTTCTAAGCATTAATAGTGCTTTGTAATCTATTTTTTTAGTGATGTATTCTAAAACACCACCAAAAATTGAATTTGACACCACCATAAAAATGGTTTTGTACTAGTGAATGTATCAAGTTCAATAAACTATAGCAATGAGCATTCACAAGCTCACTTCCACTTTTACTTGCTTTTCATGACAATCTATGATAACTTAATTACTCTTGGTGAATTGATTCAAAAGTTTATTTTTTACTTTTTAAAGTGCTAACTCACATACTTTCTAAGTCGTGCTACTCTTAAATTTGAAAAATTTGTCCACCGCTATAACTAAACCATCGACACTTATGAAGGAACAAAATTTAATTAACATCTTGGCACCAGTAGGCCAGGCCTTTGGTACCTAAATTTGAAGTTAGGATCAAGTTTTGATAAAAGATCACAAATTGACTGATAAACACTACAAAACCACCTGGATGAAAGGAGTAATATGGTGAAAGTAGTATGGATGTATTTAGAATAGTATTGTGTGCTGAATGCGAATAACTAATATGATGTAATTAAATCATGCTTTTGGGCAATCATCTTCTATAATATTTTACGTGACAAGGTCTAAACGGGATGGTGTACTTGAATCTAGCAACAAAATTGTGTTTTACTATTCAGATCAATAGTACCGCTGTACTCAACATTTACCTTTTTTTCAATTTTACCTTGGCTATGCGCTAATAAAACTTGACCATTTGACCACTTTCCCAAAGAAGTATAAGTGTAATTATTTTTCACAAAACCATAATATCACATTCTTTATGTATTAGTAGAGAATGACACTTCATGACTCTTGTTGATACACTTTATGTGGACGCGACTTGGTTCGGTTCGACTTGGTTCGGTTCGGCTCAAGCCCGACGTAGCGACATTCCTCCGTCGTACGCCGCAGAGTTCGACACGCGAAGCACGGAGAGCCGAGAACGTTTCCCGCTGACACATCATCATGACATCATCATGATGATGTCACAAGATTGACTAATTCTTACAACATGAATTTGAGAATTCATGTGAACGTGAACGTGCATGTTATTAGTTGGGCTCATTGTTTTGGGCTTATTACAATGTGACGAAGACTCATATGAGGCCCAAGCCTAAAAAGTGACGAAATCACATGTGATTTCGTCAAAGATGTGCCATGCGACGAAGACACATGTGCGACGAAGACTGAGGTGACGAAGACACAACATGTGACGAAATCCAATCTTAGATGTTCACCGAGGGATTTCGTCGGGTTCTTGATTTCGTCTTCATGATAGTATAAATACCCAGACACAGAACAGAAACAACAGACAAGTCTGAATAGATTTGAGAGCGAACACATTGTAACACACACATTGAGAGTTTACAGAGACCATTTGTAAACACCGCATTGTAACCGTTTCATAGCATTAATACATTGAGTGTTAATCGTTGAATCTTGTGTCTTACGTGTTCGTAACTTGGTTTAACATACCCGTTTGGATTCCGCACTCTCGGGTTCGTCGGAAAACAGGGAATAGAGGTTTAACTCGATCCTCCGGGTGGACCTACAATTGGTATCAGAGCATTGGCTCGATTCCTTGTTTAAACCAAGTCGATTTTCTTGTGTTTTTGAAAGATTTTTAAGTGTTTTTTCTGAATTTTAGAGTTTGAAGTTCATACATGTCTGGAAAAACAGTTTGAAAATCGTGAAAAACCTTGTGTTTTTGCTATTTGTTTTATTAAAAACCTTATTAAATCTTTGGTATACATGTTGGGATTGGGTTTTTATTGAACTTTATTGCAAAATTGTTGTTCGGAAATTTATTGGTCACCAGAAAACTCATCCAGTTCATTTGATATTCATAGTGTTCTTGGTTTTATTCAAACTGTTCTTCACTAATTATCTTTATTTGATCTTGAATTGATATGTTCTTAAAGTGTTAGTGATTATAATATTGATTGTTTGAAATATTGTACAAAAGGCATGATGGATAGTTGGTAACCACAGTGCCGAAAGCATGATTGTTTGACATTTTGGGTTTGTTGTTAGAAGATAAGATAAGGATAAGGTTTGAAAAATATCAACTTGTCTGTACCAAATTGTCAACAAAATCAGCTGGGTGAAAACACTATACTGGGCGAAAACAATAAGCTGGGCGAAATCACCTGTTAGCGACGAAATCACCTTTCTGGACGAAATCACTTTCAGCGACGAAATCACTTTCAGCGACGAAATCATCTTTCTGGACGAAATCACTTTCAGCGACGAAATCACCATTTCAGCGACGAAATCACCCTTTCAGCAACAAAATCACCATTTCAGCAACGAAATTAAACATATCAGCGACGAAAACCACTATTTTCGTCATTCATACTTGTGTTATTTCTAACAGAAGCATTTTATTTCATTGTTAACCATTTGATTTCAAGTTCTTAAGCAGGTACAATTGTTCTAATATCAAATATGAGTTCTAATCCATTAGATTAGAGCATTAGCACGGTCCCTGATATGGCATGGGTTAAGTCTTTGATGCCACAAGAAAGAATTTCGGCTAGTCAATGGGCGTGCGTGGCAAATCAAAATCAAAGTATCCAAAACTTACTCATAAGCGAAAATGAAACGGGTAGCAATAACCGTCCGCCAAAACTCAACCACATGAACGACTATCCATCGTGGAAAGATCGCTTTCAGAATTATGTTTTAGGTCAAAACACCGAGTTATGGACACGCTCTTGAGGATGCCGGATCAAATGCTATAACTTTGGGGGCCATGGCTGAAAATGACAAGAAGGCGTATGATCTTGAAAAGAAAGCGTTTGCTATTCTTACGCAAGCATTGCACGAAGATATCTATCATCAATTCGCCCATTGTACCAGCACCAAAGCCTTGTGGGACATCCTAGTTAACAGAGGAGAAGGAAATGCGGCCACACAGAAGACGCGTCACGATTTACTAAAGAAAGAGTTTGAAGGGTTTATGTTTGTGCAGACTGAAACACTGAATGAGACGACAACTCGTTTTTATCATTTAATTAGTGAAATGATTTCTTACAAGGTTATTGTATCTTCGCAGGAAATAGTCGCACGGTTTGCTGATGCTCTACCACCAAAGTGGAGCCCATTCATTGAGTTGTTAAAGCATACAGGTGTATTGGATACTGTCAGTATCTATGAGTTTGTTCAAAAGCTGGAGAACAAGGATGCAGAAGAAATCAGAAAAGCTTAACTAATTCCTGTCCCTCAAAATCCAGAGATGTACTTTGGAGGGATTGCTCCTGCTGCTAGTACAAGCCAGCAATCAAAGATACAAACAGCTTATGTGTCAAATGCTTTCGACCCAAATTCCTATTTTGGAGGAGTAGTTGCACAACCCCAATTTGACATAAATGCCTATCTTCCGAAACCTCAAGTTGCACCACCCCAACCCCAATTTGATCCAACTGCCTATTTTTCTAAACCTCAAGTTGCCACACCTCAACCCCAATTTGATATAAATGCCTATCTTCCGAAACCTCAAGTTGCCACACCTCAACCCCAATTTGATCCGACTGCCTATTTTTCTAAACCCCCACCACAAGCCCAACCACAACAAGCCTTCTATGGTAACAAACCTGATACTTCAAATCTTTCCAAAGTGAGTGTAGAAGTTGCACGGGATCACATTGAAATTCTTACCACTATGGTTAATGCCTACAGCGGATTAGTCGCAAGTCAAATTGGCAACATTAATTTGACAAACGAAGACTATCAGCAGACAGACAGGGACGAAATGGAGTTAATGGATATCAAGTGGGCGTTTGCTAGCGCTGTGAGAAGGGCAAAGGATTATATGAGCAGAACGGGGAGAACCAGCTTGGAAATCAAAAGGGATACCAAGTACGGGTTTGACAAGGGTGCTGTCACATGCTTTAATTGCGGTGAAAAGGGTCACTTCAAACGTGAATGCACGCGACCGAGCAAACAAGGCAACCAAAATCCCTTCCAAAATCAAACAAGTACTTCAAATCAAGCTAGCAACGAAAGAGGTATAGTAGCTTCTAACAACCAAACCAACCAGTCAGGGCCTTCAAACCCCAACCGGGCAATGATAGTACAAGCCGATGAAGGATGTGATTGGTCCGTACAGTTGGGAGGAGGAAGTGCATGTTATGCGAAGATCATCAGTCACATCAAGCATGTGCACAAAGAAGAATTCTCTGAAGATGATGATAGTTCGAGATACAGTGGCAGTTCGGATGAAGAATCAGATGTGAATGAGAGAACTGGTTCTGAAGGTGATAGTTTGTTGAATGATGCTGAGGAGGTCAAGTGTCAGAAATATGTCTTGATCAAGAAAGCTGATGCTACATCAGAAGAAATGGAGAAGATTCTCACTGAAGATGGATCTTTCTCTTCTCAGACTGCCTTTATGGCTAATGTCTCAGCTTCTACAAGTCAGGTACAATCCGAAACTCCTAGCATATGTAGTAATTGTGCTGATATGAAACATGAATGTGCTGATATGAAACAAGAATCTGAAAAGATTCACAGTCACAATCAGAGTTTAGTTATTGAACTGTCAAAGTGCAAAGAGGCAAACATGGCCTTAGCTCGCAACGAAAAATATTTTAAATCGGTAATTGAAACACTCAAGAAAAGTGTTTCTGAGTTATCAAAAACAGTTTATAATAAGCAAACTGGTATTAATAATTACATTAATATCATCGAGGCAACTAAGAAAGAGCTAGCTGAGGCGAAATGTGAGCATGAAGCGATCAAGCTCAAATTGGAGAGTTACTCAAACTCCCGATATGTGCTTGATCACATCATTGACGTTCAAAAACTAAAGGGTAATGTGAAAGGCGTTGGGTATAAGTCGTGTCCACCTCCATTGAGGGGCAACTATACCAAGATGCCCGATGAGGAGGAAATGCCTAGGTTTGAACCAACTGTACCTCTTAATTATGAGGAGTTTACAACTGGTCTAGGGTTCAAATCGGACAGTTCCTCAGAGGGCTCATCTGGAACAACCGAAAATTCAGCATCTGTTGGTACGGAACAAAGTCCTCCCACAGTCGAGGACTATGATTCGTCAGATGATGAACCAGATGTGAGTGATGAGGATAAATCTCTTGAGAAGAACAAAGGAGTTGAAGTTCCTTTTGAGAATCACATTCTGTGTGATCCTCCTACTCCTGCTGTGCATTCAACTGCTAAACAAGAGATGGATCCTATCACTGAGACAGTGTCTACCGTTAAAAGTGATAACGTGTTGTACACTTTGGTCGGTGATGGTAAAATTTATTCAAACCAAGATTTTCCCATTAAAAATGTCAATCAATCTTTGATTGACAAAGTGTTTGAAGATACTACAAGTAAGTTTTTGGAAAAAGGGATCCAGAGAGTTTCTGTAACTCTGTGTGATCCTATTCCAAAAGCTGAAGTTAGGAAACAACATGGAAATCAAACATTACCGACAAAGCAACAACCTGTCGCTTTTAAGGGTAAACAACAACAACAACGAGCTCCAAAGCCTAAGGCTAAGGTTGAAACAAAAGGAGCTCGTTACAAGAAGAAATGCAAAGACGTTAAGTTTGTGGCCTCCAAAGGTACTGATAAAGTGGAGACTTTTGAAAATAAGTCAAATATCGATTTTGTTCAAAAAGTCAACATTTTGAAACGTAATAGTGATAACAATTACACCCAACACACAAATGGGTGTGAAGCTAGTACCTCGGGGTCTACAAATTCAACGTCAGATCATCGAACAGAATCTCCTAATTTTGTTGAAAGGAGATCATGCTTTAAATGCGGGGAGTTTGGCCACATTATCAAAAATTGCACAAACTCTCCGAAACCAAATTTTGTAGAAAGAGCCCCTTCTGAACAAGGTCACCAACAACGTCATCCTGTGTCACCAAAAACTGACAAACGCACTGTTAAAGAACAGGAAACAAAACAACGACGTCAAAATGTGAAGGTGATCGAAAAGGCTTTAAAATCAGAAACTGTTAATAGGAAACCTAGTTTGTCACAACCATTAAAACCAGAAAGTGTAAATAATACACAAACTGGTAAAAGGAAACAAGCTTGGAAACCGAAAACAGGTGAGGATTCAGGGGGAGGCTTGCAATTTAAGGACCTTCAAGAAATTGAAATTACATTTCTTGATGCTCAGGGGCAACCCAAGTCTATGAAGGCTTGGGTCCCCCTCTCCAACTAATCTCTGAGTGAGTGTGCAGGATGTTCCAGGAGGAACTATCGATAGTCATCGGATTGTTGATAGCGGAGTGTCCATGCACAAGATCGGCGACAAAAAAAATTGTTGCCTTTGATGGAGAGAAAAAGAAAAGAAAACAGAATTGTCTGTCGAACGAAATTGAAAACCTTCGACAAAATGAAAATCATACCAAAGTTTGATTGTTCAAGGCTTTGATCGGGTCCCCAGGATAGATTCAATCAAAATGTACGCACCTGCAACACGTCTGATGTTCAAAATCAACAATATGAACGTGCAATGTACATTTCTTCGCGGTGTGATTGAAGAAAATATGTTTGTTGAATAAACCAACCGGGTGTGCGGATGCCTTAGCATGGATTGAATAACCGCACACTACTTCTGAAAGAGAAAGACAAAGACCTTCGCTGGTGCAATGTGTAAGGCCAGCCGGACCCAAAGGTTTATGATCTTGTTGCTGTGAAGAATTTTCTCGGATTAATTGAAGTAGCTACAAAAATCGACTTTGAAGTCCACACCGGGTGGATATCCAGTTTGGGAGAGCACTCAAATTCCTTGCAATGCATGAAACAGTTGCAGGATACGGTTTTGATTTTCTTATCTCTCCTTTACTCGTCGATATTTAAGCTGCTTTATGAATTATTATCATCTCGTACAACACTCTTTGGCCTGACACATTGATCTCGAATATCACTTCACACATGATTTTTTTAATATAACTCGTCAATGTTGTCATGGTCCGCACCGCTTACCGACGTGCCAACTCATTTTTCCAAAATTCGATAAATCCTTTCTGATTAAATTAATTTTGGTAAACGGCATTGAGGTAAAACATGAGTTAACCGACATCGGGAAATCCTTTTTGTAAATATCTTTGTGTCTTTTAAATTTATCATAGTTTGTTGATTTTAGGGGGAGTAAATCCAAAATTTGAAAATTCAAAAACAGTGAAAAATTTCAAAACTCAAAAACAATAGAAAAACAAAAATGAGTTTCCTGGCGAGAAAAAGAGAAAATGATAGTACATCAGTGGTCTGTCGAAACCTCCTTGAAATGAACTTAAAATGAAAAATGTTAAGCAGCTCTATATAAGATGTATCGGTAGGCTCACAATCATTTTAAAGTGTGCAGGGTGATATAAACCTTAAATCGACTGAAGACCAGGTGGGAACCGTACATTGGCATATGGTCTTAGTACCGAAATTTTGTTTGAGAGATTGCCGAGGTTCTGAGATATTCGGTCTTTATGCTGTCTTATCATCTAGGTATCATGGTTGTATCTTTTACCGGAAAATAACGGAGACGAAGTCTAAGATCTTCCATGACACTATACATACGTGTACATATTGCATACGACCTCAATAAGTGATCAACAATCACATGTCCAATCAAAATAAGTGATAATATGTCACATTTATCCGGGAGTCAAGTTCGTCTCTCTGCTGTACTATGTACTGACCTGTTCACGGACTTGCTCTTGTGCCCTCATGCATATGAAAATCAAGTTCCTCATCAATAAGTGATTCTATCACATAGGGTTTGTTTTCAATCAAAATAAGTGAGTTTCTCACATCTTTTATACGGTCAAACGGATGATAAACGGTATACTCACCGGTAAGATGAACTCTCGTGCATACCTTGATACGGGAATATGTCGTGTGTGGATGAACACCGGTCTGTAAGTATAAATCATATCTTAACGTATCCCCTCGCCATGATTACATCTGATAAGTTGAGCTTATGTGGACAACAATACCGATAATTGTTATAGGATGCTTATCTAAATGTTAACTAATTGAAAAAAAGAGCGTTTTGGCATGACCGTACACTGATATGATTCTATTACCCTCGAAACTTGCAAAAAGAATGTCTGCAAATATTTGTTTACTGCTTTCGTTTCTGCATCTTTGTATATATTTATTTATTGCTTTCCGTCTTTACTTTTGAAAAATGAGAAATTCCAAAAAGATTTTAGGTGTGTTTTAATATAAACTTTATAAAAGCCAAAAAGATTTTATTTCTAGTTTATTTTTTATTGACCGATGTTGGAACTCGAGTCTATCCTACCCACAATCCTGATCGTAAGCCGGAAAACAATTGCATCTTCATAAACTGTCGAAGTTAACAAGTTTTGAAAGTTAAAGGGTTAAAATTGAACATTTTTAAACTTTCAAACTGTTGTGAGTCGGTGTTTAAATGAGAGTTGGTCTCATATGTGTCATGCGCTTATATTGTTTGATGTCTATTCTTAGTAAGGTTTTCGTTTGAAAACTTTCTTAGATTGATTTTATTCTTCTCGGTTGTTCTCATTACGTGTTTAGCTTTCTTGTATGTGCAGATGCGACCTCAGAATCAGCTAAAGGCGAAGAGAATGTGTCAGATGACAAGCCGTAAAGTGAAGACACGACGTTGATGCAATCAGAAGATCAAGATGATCGGGTTGCAGTTGATCACTCATCAACACCACAAGGATCTAAAGTATTAAAGTTCAAAAGATTCACGAGCATCATTCAAGGGGGAGTTTGTTGATACACTCCTTGATTGTGTCACATGAAGACTTTGAAGATCCTCCGACACAAAAGACATGGAAGTCAAACCATCACGAGTAGCGTCCAAGGGGGAGTTTGTTGATACACTTTATGTGGATGCGACTTGGTTCGGTTCGACTTGGTTAGGTTCGGCTCAAGCCCGACGTAGCGACATTCCTCCGTCGTACGCCCCAGAGTTCGACACGCGAAGCACGGAGAGCCGAGAACGTTTCCCGCTGACACATCATCATGACATCATCATGATGATGTCACAAGATTGACTAATTCTTACAACATGAATTTGAGAATTCATGTGAACGTGAACGTGCATGTTATTTGTTGGGCTCTTTGTTTTGGGCTTATTACAATGTGACAAAGACTCATATGAGGCCCAAGCCTAAAAAGTGACGAAATCACATGTGATTTCGTCAAAGGTGCCATGCGACAAAGACACATGTGCGACGAAGACTGAGGTGACGAAGACACAACATGTGACGAAATCCAAGGGATTTCGTCGAGATCTTAGATGTTCGACGAGGGATTTCGTCGGGTTCTTGATTTCGTCGTCATGATAGTATAAATACCCAGACACAGAACAGAAACAACAGACAAGTCTGAATAGATTTGAGAGTGAACACATTGTAACACACACACACTGAGAGTTTACAGAGACCATTTGTAAACACCGCATTGTAACCGTTTCATAGCATTAATACATTGAGTGTTAATCGTTGAATCTTGTGTCTTACGTGTTCGTAACTTGGTTTAACTTACCCGTTTGGATTCCGCACTCTCGGGTTCGTCGGAAAACAGGGAATAGAGGTTTAACTCGATCCTCCAGGTGGACCTACAACTCTTATGGAACATATTCTTTAACTAAAGTAATCTTAAAGACTATAGTTCAAAATGACTCTACTATTATCAAGTAACGCGTATATACACATAAGTCACTTCTCTTAACAAAACTTCAAAAAGTTTAGCAAAAATCTATAAAAACAACGATAGTTTAAAAATGAAGTTAACATAATTTCTAATTGCAGTATAAAAAGCTTAAAATTCATCATGTATTTCAAAATTCTACTATGATTTGGGGATGCCACATTGTCTCCTCTCTAGGACCATTGTTAGCAAACACATCACACTTTGTTTTGGAAGAAGAAGATGTGGACCTCTTTAGGGCCAGAATTCTTCTTTCGTGCTAAATGATCCAAACCCCTTTTAATTAAATACATAGTACGTTATCTTTGTATGCCACTGTGACTATGCATTGTCAAAATGTGCCAAAATACACCAGAAACAAGAGTAACCATTGTGTATGATCTAATGGGCAAACCTCAACACAAATGATCTACCACTATAATTGCTTCAAACTATTTTTATTTAACTTGTATACTTTCCTGTAAATGCACTTTGGGTGATAAGTGCAGGCTCTCAAATCTTCAAGGGTGTTTTATGTAATTTGTTATAACTATTATGTTGTTCAGAATTTATGCTTGTTTTGGTCAGGACTTAGGGTTGGTTCTCTAGTCCGAATTTAGGCATTTGTTAGTCAGGGTTTGTATTGTCTTGGGCTTCGAGCCTTTCTATATCTTGACTTTTGTAGTCAGGACATCCCATTGTATATAAACTCTTAGTGTAATGCTATACATGGCGATTTCTTTTGTGGAAAGTTTGTTCTTCAAGAAACCCTAATCATTTTCACTGTATGTGAATTGACGGCTACTGTGTATGACGTCATTCATCATTCTCATCATTCTTGTTCTACACTTTCTTGATCCAATACCATACAGTAGTGATTGCTAGGTGGATTCCGCATACCTGGTGATTGTTGTCTGAGTGAGATCCTTGGGTATGAGACCTTACATTTCCTTATCCTAAACATAGCTAGGTTGAGCAACATAATTTCCGTCGCAATCTATTTTTTCTGTCACTATTGCAGCCTTATATAGAGAATCATGTTTAGAATTCTTATCTGAAACTTGTTTATTTATTTATAAAACGCCCCAAACTTTACTTTTTAAAAGACTACAATATGTAGGAAAATTTTAGAAATTTTAGGCATGACCCATTCGTATTTAAACCACTAATTCCTGTTTTAGATGGTAAAATACTACAACATAAAAGACTTTTTTTTTAAAAACCCAAAACGGACATTATCTACATTGTTCGAAAACAAAACTACTACTACAAGGTCATTGCCCATACTACAAGGACATCAAAAGACTACATAAGTTGAAAGTACATAAAATCAAAATTAAGACCACATTAAGTTAGCATTGTCGGAAGCGTGAGGTGGGCATAGTTCATGTGTGCTCGTTCCAAATCGTCCAATCGCCTATGTTGAGGATTTACCTACATTTAACAAAAATCAAATACGTTAATCCATCGTTATTAACATACTTATCAAATAAACCATTTGGTCTTTCACATGACTTTACATCATTTAATTTGTACTTCTACCCGTTAAACGGTTCGATACATACTTGTCTCTAAGTAGAGGCAAAACATTCCATTCACTACATATCCGTTAATGACGGATATTAACATTCGTGACATAACTTCCATTTGGTTCGTGTAAGACGAACAAATGCATTCCTTACATTCTTGCACATACACCTCAAACCGTACATGATGGATTGAGTAAAACTTCATTCCTTTCATTCTTAACTTTCCATTAACCGGTTCGACTAGGATGAACCGGTAATGATGCATTCTTCTTTATAAATTTCTCTTTTTCATAATCCGTACATAACAAATCATATTATTTACTACTCTCCTTTCATGAACTACCATTGTTATAATTTTGGCATAAACGACAAGTTACCTTTTAAAACTAGTAAGCGTAAAACAATAAATTAGTTATGTATGTGTAAACTAACATACCTCGATCTTGTGAGCCTTCCGATTTCCTAGTGTTTAAACCTTCTTCCTTCACGCCTATATCAACATATTCATTCATTTATTTAGTATAACTAAATTTCATTCCATCATCTTCCAAATTACACATATTTATTCTTTTAAGCATTTCATCAAGCACTTGGTGGGCATTGTAATTACAAGCATTATGTACAAGTATACAAAGCATGAATCCTACTAGTTCATCCTATATCTCATCAACAATCAATCCATGTTCATATCATTCTTTTATTCTACATAAATTTTCTAAGATTCAAGCATTACAACATCATCATTTTTCTCAAGATTTCACATGATTATATCTACTTTGATCATCCTATTCATGACACAATTTCATAAAGTGGGTTTTTACTAAAATCTTTCTAATAATCTAAAATCAAACATAAATTCTGCCCTATTTTACAATCTTAACCTCCAATTACACAAAGTGTTTCATAAACTCATGAATTGGGTGAAACCCAATTCCTACAATTCATCATAAACTCATGAATTGGGTGAAACCCACCAGAGTATGTGTTTTTGGTTTAAACCCTATTAATCCCTTTAATTACAAATTTTCACATTAACCCCCTCCAAGATTCATAGGTATTTAATTTAGGCATGTTCCATGGTTTTAACTATTATTTATCACAATTCAGCCCCTCTTTAATTCCTTTATTATCATTTTGCATATTTTTCATTCTTTTCAAATCTTCCCTTATTTTCACTAGTTAAGTTAATCAACAAATAATTTATCATGCATTTATGGGGTGTTACAAGTCTACCCCCCTTAAAAGAGGTTTCGTCCCCGAAACCTGGGCACTTAACAAATTAAAATTTACATACCAAAGAGAAAAGGGTAGTGCCTCCGCAATTCTTCTTCCGCTTCCCATGTAAGTTTCGATCCCTTTCGGTGTTGCCATTGAACCAACACTTGTCTAACGGCTTTGTTGCGAAGATTCTTTACCTTAACGTCTTTAATGGCTATCGGTCTTTCGACATAATTTAACCCCTCGTCCAATTCAATGTCGTCGAGAGGTACTAGCGCTGTTTCATCCGCAAGACACTTTCTCAATTGCGTTACGTGGAAGGTATTGCGAATCCCGTCTAGTGTAGACGACAATTCTAAATGATATGCAACTTTTCCGAGTCGAGCCAAAATTTTAAACGGTCCAATATAACGAGGACCCAACTTACCCCGTTTACGAAAACGGATTATACCATTCCATGGAGATACTTTCAGCAAAACATAATCTCTGACTTGAAACTCGATAGGACGCCTTTCAGTCGAGCATAAGCTTTTGGCCGATCCTGAGCTACTTTCAGTTGAGCTCTAATCAAATCAATCTTTTCATTTGTCACTGCTATTAAATCACTTGGCGCAAGCTCCCTTTACCCTACTTCACCCCAACATACGGGAGTCCTACAGTTTCTTCTGTATAGTAATTCATAAGGAACCATTTGAATGCCACTATGGTAACTATTATTATAAGAGAATTCCACTAGTGGTAAATGGTCATCCCAAATTCCCCCAAAGTCTAAGACACACGCTCTCAACATATCGACAAGTATTTGAATGGTTCTTTCTGACTGACCGTCAGTCTGAGGGTGATAGGCGGTGCTTATGTGTAACTTCGTGCCCACACTCTCATGAAATTTCTGCCAGTAACGAGAGGTAAATCTAGTATCCCGATCTGAGACGATTGACACGGGCACCCCGTGTCGAGATATGATCTCATTCATATAAATTTTTGCCATTCTCTCAGAAGAGTAAGCCTCTCGAATAGGTAGAAAATGGGCACTTTTTGTAAGTCGGTCTACGATTACCCATATAGTATCATGCCCCTTTTTCGTTCTAGGAAGCTTGGTCACCAAATCCATCATTATTTCCTCCCATTTCCATACCGGAATTTCCAAAGGTTGTAATTCCCCGTACGGTTTTTGATGTTCTGGTTTCACTTGGGAGCATGTTAAGCATTTCGCGACATACTTAACAATATCGTGTTTCATACCTTGCCACCAATAATTGGTCTTCAAGTCCCGGTACATTTTTGTTGACCCGGGATGGATTGAATACCGTGACTTATGAGCTTCCTTGAGTAGCGCGGTCATGACTTCGCAAAACCGTCGTATCCAAATTCGACCGAATCTTGTTTTGAGTCCGATCGAATTTTCTTCAAATTTTTCGGCTATACGTTTCATTCTTTCTTTCTTTGGGTCTTCCGCTCCAATCAACTTTATTTGGGAGTCTCATATCATTTCAAGTATGCGTGGTGTAACTATCATCTTCATGGATTTTACTTGAATCGGTGGATACTCTTTTCGGCTTAACGCAACTGCCACCACATTCTCTTTTCCCGGGTGATAAAGGATATCGCAATCGTATTCTTTGATAAGTTCTAACCATCTCTATTGCCTCATATTTAAATCTTTCTGTTCGAAGAAGTATTTGAGGCTTTTGTGATCCGAGTAGATTGTACATCTCGTACCATATAGATAGTGCCTCCAAATCTTTAAGGCGAACACTACCGCTACCAATTCTAAATCGTGCGTTGGGTAGTTTACTTCATGTGGTTTTAATTGTCGTGAAGCATATGCGATAACCTTTCCTCTTTGCATCAAAACACACCCTAAACCCTGCGGTGAGGCATCTGAATTATAAACAACAAGATCTTTTGTCCCATCCGCTAAGGTTAAGACTGGGGGACTGGACAGCTTCTCCTTTAACATTCGAAAGGCTTCTTCCTGTTCTTTACCCCAGACAAACTTCTCTTTCTTCCTCGTCTGTTTGGTTAAGGGTAACGCTATCTTCGAGGAATCCTGTATGAACCTTCTATAATACCCCGCGAGGCCTAGAAACCTTCTTATTTCAGTTGGATTTTTCGGGGAAACCCACTTCATTATGGCCTCAATTTTTTACGGATCTACTAAAACACCTTCTTATTTGTCACGTGACCCAGAAACTGCACCTCTCTGAGCCAAAAGGCACACTTTGAAAATTTTGCATAAATTTTTTCCTTACGGAGAATTTCAAGTACTTCGCGTAAGTGTCTCGCATGTTCAGTCTTGCTTCGCGAATAGACTAGAATATCATCTATGAACACGGTCACAGATTTATCTAGCATGGGTCGACATACCCAGTTCATAAGATCCATAAATGCTGCTGGCGCGTTCGTCAACCCAAAGGACATAACTAGAAACTCGTAATGTCCATATAGGGTTCTAAATGCAGTCTTCGCAATGTCTTCTTCTCGTACCCTGACTTGATGATATCCCGAACGCAAGTCTATCTTTGAGAACCAATTCGCCCCTCGTAACTGGTCGAAAAGATCGTCAATTCTGATTAAGGGGTAACGGTTCTTTATGGTTATTTTATTCAGTTCCCTATAGTTGACACACATGCGCATCGACCCATCCTTCTTTTTTACAAATAAGACAGGTGCCCCCCACAGTGACACACTCGGGCGTATAAAGCCCTTATCAAGTAGATCTTGTAACTATGTCATTAACTCCCGCATCTCAGTGGGGGCTAATCTATACGAGGATTTTGCTACCGGTTTTGCACCCGGATTTAATTCGATGCGAAACTCTATTTCTCGTTCAGGGGGAAGTCCCGGTAATTCCTCCGGAAATACATCCGAAAATTTGTTTACGATCTCAACATCTTCAAGCTTCGGGAGGCTTTGTCGAGCTTCTACTACATATGCTCAACTCCCGTTAAGTACGTACTTAGCGGCTTGAACGAGAGTACACAGTTTCCCTTCTACATTTCTCTCCCCTTGAATACTCATTTTCCTTCCACTTGGAGATTGAACAAGTACTACTTTATTTTCACAATCAATCTCCACATGGTGTCTTGCCATCCAATCCATACCCACTATCATTTTAAACTCCCCCAAAACCATAGGTATGAGGTCGATATCGAATTCTTCATCTTCTATAGTGAACTTACAATTTCTACAAACCTCATGTAACACATAGTTCTTACTATCGGCTATCTCTACCTCTAAGTGTCACACCCCAACCGATGGCGGAAACATCGGGGTGCAAGCACTAGGCGTTCAGATTGCTCATGAGATTTCCATAACACTATTGTTTCAATAAAAGTTAATTGATTTCATGCAATAGTCTAACAAACGTCATCACAAATATCACATTACAACCCAAATCATAAATTGTTCAAATTGTTTAAAAGACTAAATTTACTAGCTTGATTCCCATGTTCCATCGCAACCTATCAGCCTGCAACATGTATTAAAATATCAATACAAAAGTATTGGCGAGTATACAAGTTTGATAATAGGATAATAGATTAAAATAACTCATATCCACAATGTAAGCGATAAAAATAGTTTCAGCCGTGCTAGTGTATCAGTCCACGCAGTGATAGCCCAAGTATCCCGATGCTTTAGTGTTTACCCAAGACTCAAGGTAAACTAGAATCCTCCTAACAATACCCCCTGAGAATAATGGGAGAGGTGCACCCCCTATAGCGCTACTATTGTTAAGGAGGAACTACACACCCTGGATTAAACGTCACATAGCACAAAATAGAATACTAGAAATGCACAAGTTTCACATACACATAGGATAGAGTTTAGTTTGCAAGGATTCAAGTTTATATAGAATACATGTTACACCCCAAAGTTTAAAGGTAAAAAGAGGATCGAGTATACTCACAGTGATTGCTTAACAGTCGCAACTGTTATTGGATCAAAGGGAGCTCTTTTATAATTAGCCTGGTTAGATTACAATAGGATAAGAGTCGGGCAGAATAACGAGATTGAATAAAGTGTTGGAGACGGTCACTTGATCGGATGGCTGTCCAATCGGATGGCAATCATGTCGGATTGCCAGTCGATTCGGGTGACTTAGTGTGAACAAGGACTGTCCGATCAGACGGCTGTCTGATCGGGTGGCTTAGTGTGAGGGTGAAATGAATGGTTGTCCGATCGGACAACTCTCCGATCGGGTGGTCATCCGATTCAAGTGTCAATGCTCAAGAATATAATTTAAGGGTTCTGGTTATCTTGATTGGGTGGCTGCTCGATCGGGCGGCTGTCCGATCGGGTTGCCACTCAATTGAAATCTCCAAAACTCCAAGTTTCTGAAAAAGTTACTAAGTGTTGGAAGGTTTCAAAGTTCCAAGGTTGCAAGGTATGTGTCCCTCAATCGGGTGGCTGTTCGATCAGATTCCTGTCCGATCGGGTTGCCGCTCGATCGGGCGAACCTCGTCCTCTTAACCATTTTGTAAAATTTTCTAAGTTTAACGATGACGGCATGGTACGTATTGTGACAATGGGAAACTCATCGTCGCACAGCCGCTCTGATCGGGTGGGAACCACCCCAGTCCGATCAGTTACTGTTCGCGATAACGTTTATGTCAAACTCCATATTCCGGCCATCATCTTCCGATGGAAATCCATCCTTGAGCAGACTCTAAACTAATAATCAAGTCTATAGTCCGTTCAGGACTGGATCTCACCATTTAAAGTGAAAGATTGAAGGAAAGATGAAGAAACTTCAAGTTTTACCACGAAAATACTTAGATTTAGCTTAGATTTGGTGATAAATACATGGAACCCCTTAGATCTTAGCTAGATCTCACCAAGAATGACCTCATATGACAGTTTGTACAAACCACCATGATGACATCATCCTTAAGATCTCAGATCTGAGTGATTTCACAGTGAAAAGTGTGATTTCAAAGGTGAATCACGTAGAGAATGAAATGTAGATCATGAGAGTATAAGAATCTAGCTTGAAACGTACCGAAATCGCCAAGAAATGGAGAAAATGTAGTGTGCGTGCGTCTGATCGAACAGGGCTGTCACATAAGGGAATAAAGTGATGTGACAGGCCTATTTATAGTGTGGAAGGGACTTGAGGCAGTGTGGCTTGGTTAGGGTAGTGGCCCGATCGGGTGGTAATCCGATCGGGTGGCAATCCGATCGGGTGGCAATCCGATCGGATTGCCATTCTGGCCAATCCAACCTTTCCGCGTTCCCGTCTTTGATTCGTTTTGTGAGTTAGATTAAGCGTTGCATATTATTGAGTAATAGAATAACTAGACTATATCATAAACGTTAAAAGTTCCAAAGATTAGTAGATTCCGCCAGTGACAAGGCTCCAGTCTCTCGTTCAAACAAGAATCAAGTTTCACGAGTCTAAGGAGTCAGGCACCAAATAGATTTAGACATTCCAAACATAGATTTAGGCATTCAATCATGGATTTAGGCATTCCAACATACATTTAGACATTTCAAATATAATGTTAGGCATTCCAAGCATATAGTTATAGACATTCCAAACATATAGACATTCCACACGTGGATTTAAGCATTACAAGTATATAACATAGACTTCCACATAGATTAGGTGTTAAAATGACAGATAGACAAATTTTAGGGACCAATCTTGACAAAATCCTAAAGTTTAGGGACGCTGGGCGTTACAGGCTCCTCTCCTTTAGGAGATTTCGTCCCCGAAATCTTAGATGAAGACTGCTCGAAGAGCTGCGGATACTTGGCCTTCATATCACTTTTCAACTTCCAAGTGAATTCGGCACCACACTTTCCTTCCCATTGAACCTTAACAATGGGAATTTTGTTGCGCCTTAGACATTTGACAGCTTGATCCATGATTTCGACCGGTTTCTCCACAAATTGGACAGCTTCATTTATTTGTAAGTCTTCAAGGGGAACCTGCAGTTCCTCGTCGGCTTGGCATTTACGTAGATTGGACACGTGGAACACCGGGTGCACATTGTTTAGTTCTTGTGGCAAGTTGAGTCTGTACGTCACCTTGCCAATCCTTTCAAGTATCACGAAAGGACCTACATAGAGAGGAGCGAGCTTTCCTTTCTTACCAAAACAAACTACTCCTTTCCAGGGAGATACCTTGAGTAGAACCCGATCACCAACAGCAAATGTCACACCCCGACCGCGTAAAACAACAAATCGCGGCGGAAACATCGGGGCGTGTTGCAACAGAATTAATGTTTCATAACCATGGATATCAAAAGTGTTTCGTTTTATTAAACATTGAATAATTACATCGTCCGGAAATCTAAATACACAATTTAAACATATTCTATCATTGTTATTGAGTCACTAAGGCCTTGTCCAGTCCTATGTGAGCATGCATCTTATCAATCGATATCATTCAACAATACCTGAAACATATGTGAAAACGAGGTCAGCAAAGAAATGCTGGCGAGCACATAGGTTTTGTGAAAATAAGATTCATGACTTCTGTTTAAGAAAATGTTTAGTCATGAACCTTGTAATTTGCTTTGTCTTTGTAAATCATTTGAAAAATAATAAGTTCAGGTGATATGTATGAATAAGAGAATAATGCATGATTAAATGAATAACCATGTAAAATGAGTTTGTATAAGAAAAGTTGTTTGTAAATAAATGTCTTGTGAAAAGTATGTTACTTGTATAAAATGTTCTATGTCTCAAACTGAAATGATTCAAATAACGCTACAATATGTAATACCATACAAACACTTATATATAGGAAGTACCAGCGGCGTATCCACCATGCTTGTATCATATTCCACACGCATTGTTACTTAATCACTTAGTCAAACCAAACCACCAAGGTAATGTTCATGCCCAATGTAAATCATGTAATATGTATAACCAAAACCCAATCGTATATCGCTTTGAAGCCAATCGTTTACCCAATCGTTAAAACATCGTGTGAAAACCAATTGTTTACCCAATCATCAAATTCGTTTTAGGTCGTGAAACTACTTAAATGGTCGTCTCGCTAATAACATTCAAACCTTCTTGACTCGCATTAATAAACCCTTACCAAAGGATAGATTAACAATTCGCATTAATAAACCCTTACCAAAGAGTAAATTAACAACTCGCATTAATAAACCCTTACCAAAGAGTAAATTAACAATTACAGATTCAGTCGCTACCCACAACACCCACACATAACTACGGGTGTAGTAAATAACGGGACTTGTCAGATCCTATGGTACCATAACCTAATACTGGTCGGCTTGATCATTGCTAATGAATATCATTTGTTATGTACCCCAACCAACAAGTTAGTTCACTTTATTGAAATCGTTATTAGTTTTGTATAAATCGTCTTAATCGTTTTTGAAACCATCGTTATAACATCGAAAATCGTTTTGTTATCATCGTTAAAGCCTTGAAAACATTTAGCACATATGAGTCACCCCAAAACAATTGAAAGCAGTAAAATAGGGGAATAATGTACTCGCCTGAGAATGCTTAGAGGTCTTGAACAACAACCAAACAAAGCTAGAGGGAGCACGGAATCAGTCGGCAATCTAAAACTATATAAATAAACCGGACTTAAATCGGGAGATCGGATAGGATGAGGCTTGGTAAACCAAATGAGTGTTGGAACTCATATGATATGGTTTAACAAGGCCTACATACTACAATGAAACCAAACCTAAGTGCTTTCGACCCATCGCGACCCATTATGGTAGCTTATGCTACTTTAACGCGTCGTGTGCGTGAAACGCGTTTGGACCGCCTAACTAGTCCTATGACAAGTAGAATATGCCTAAACATGTTACATAATCAGTTATGTGACAATGGTTTAGGTTACATATGCTTAATTACCAATTATACATGAAAAGGGTATTCTGGTAATTTACCTAAGGCATATAAACTACCTATCATACAACTACTCAAACGATGCGACCATAGGGTATAACCTCGGAAGGTTATTCCCTACCTACTATGGTCACCTAATGTATTTGGTCGGATCCTAATGATCGACCAAATGGGTCGGGTTCGAGGTATAAGCGATTTATTAGATCGCTTACCCTACGACCCTAGACAACGTGGTAATCAGTAGGCATAGTCCCAAGGGACTATAACCAACGTGATTACACTCACGTTGCGAAGTTCAAACGAACTTCGCATTGACCATAACTGGTCAATGTAGAAAGTCAAACAAAGTTTGACTTTCAGACTCGAAAAGCAATAAAAGAACGAAAGAATACTTACGAAGGGTCCCCGAATGCTAACTTCGATTCAAAAATATCAGGTATGAAACAATAGTTTCAACTTAGAGTTTCTCAAATCAAAGTTCTTGTAATTTTGAAGCATGGGGGGTGGGGTATTTATAGGATTTCCCGAACCGTTAGGATCGTTTCTTGGAAAAAGTGCTTCAATCTTGGCCATACACTAGCACCCATGGTATTGTAATACCATGTGCCCAAAATACCAGCCCATAGATTCCCAAAACCATGTGCAACAAGTGGGAAGGACTAGATTCGATGTATAAGCAAACATCTTTCAGAAATGACAGTTTTGGTCCCTGTTATGTGTTTATGCCATTTCCGACACTTCTAAGGCCCGTAAAGACAACTTTAAGGCCCTAAAATGATGTCTAAACATTGTGGACATGAAACATACTAAAAAATATGCCGGGTGTTGGTTCGTTTGGTCGTACGAACGCGATGTTCGCTTAATTACGACGGAATGCGCATAAGCGCGAAAAACGATCCAAATGACGCAACGAATGGATTTTTGGTAATCCAAACACTAAAGCATAATATAGTCATGCTTACATAAATTTTTGGATGTCCGGATGTATTCAGAACGTAAGTTATGCGCGAAAATGCAAACTTGTGCACTTTTTGACACTCTTAGTCCCTGAATGACCCAAAAGTTTATTTTAGCACACCGAACACCTCAAAGCTTATTTATAAGCTATGTAAAGGATATTTATGGTATGTTTAACTTATGGTCATGTTCCGGAATGTCTGTTACAGTTCAAATTGGCATACTTTCGCAGTTTGTCAACTTTAGTCCCTGTAAGCGATTTAACTTGATTTTGCCATACCAAAGCCTTCAAAACTTATTTCTAAGTTATGTAAAGGTTATTTAAGGTATGTTAAGCCTATGTCACTATTCCGGAGTGTTTGTTGCATTAAACTGGTTATATTTACGCATCGGTGCGCGTATAACCTTCTAGAAAGCGATTTAGAGTTTGAAATTGAACAAGAATTGATATGTGCAAATGATACACATATTTTTACAAATCCCAAGTATGAAATATAATATTTCATTGATTTGGTATTTGTTTGATGGCCGTGGAGGCACAGGTGTTACAGTCTCCCCTACTTTAGGAAATTTCGTCCCGAAATTTATTTAGAGGAAACTTGTGAGAGTTTAAAACATGAAGTTGAAAAGACCGAACAACATTGGTTAGGGTTCTGAACTTCTAGTAACTTTAATAACATCATGCTTGCAATGTAAGAGGGATACTTATATACAAGTATATGAAGCATCATTGGTGCGTCCACCGTGCCTCCATTACATTGTTATCATTTTATTATTGTTGTCACTATCGGTTCTTACACATAGTAAACCTTACTGGGTTTCTGTGCACTAAATTTCATAATTATGTACGCGTCCATAATTAGACAATTCCTTGCACAGTTCACACAGTCTATTTTATAATGTGTAGGGTAAAACCATATGAACAAACCTGTGATGAGTGTAACTAGACCGCCATAGAGTCCTTTTAATTAAATCAATAAATGATCTAAATAGACTATCAAGGAGTCTGTTCAGCTACATCACTAGATGTCGTTCTTTAACCAAATTGTGAATCAATCTTTTAGACTAAACCACTCAAGGGTCTCTCATCGAATCATGGAATGGTACTATATAACCCAAGGGTCTTAACTACTACGTAGAAGCCCATAAGGATTTAAGGTAGTACTTTTTGAATATCCTACTATGAATCCCTCATATGAAGATATGAAAGATTCTATGAGGATTTGAAAAATCGTAACACACAAAAACATAGAGGAGAACACATATCATATAACCACAAAATTGTTCGTTAATTTGTCTTGTAAATTGCGTACATGCATTTAAAGCACACTAGGAATCCATTCCGTGGATTTCATTTGGTACTTTAAACGTTACCAAGAATCCAACTATAAAGATAGAAAGATTCAAAAAGAAAATTCAATTTCGATTATTAGGAACCGAAGTGTTCGAATTAAGGTACATAAGGAATCCAATTAAGGACTCTGATTTGAATGATAATCATCCACAAGGATCTAATTGTAAAGATAAAAAGACCCCATATGAATTTTAGAAGTTGAACATGTTTTGAAACCTTGCACTGGATGTGCTTAGGTCAAAACATGATGTAAAATGCTTATGAAGTTGAGATGCTTGATATGTCAAGGCGACATATGAAGCAGAATTTTGAAGGTTAAGTCAATGTATGAGGAAAATATTTTTGAAAACTATGCATGGGGCTCTTTTAAGAAAAATATGTTTAACGTTTTTGAAACCTTATATATAATACTTTTTGAAATCATAAAGTAGGTGTATTAAGTAGATTTATTTACAAAAATGTTTTAAAAATATGCGAGATGAAAGTTTGAAATTATGTATAAGGTTTTTGAAAGACATGAATGATGCTTTTCGAAATCATGCACTTGATAAGAAAATGTATTGTGTTAATATTGTCTCCAGACTATATGAAATATTTTGAAATTAGGAAGGTTGGTTTTGATAACATGGCCAATGTTTTTGAAATAACATAGACAATGCATCTAGAAAAATTGTTTTCAAACTATATGAAATGTTTTGAGATCATGAAGATTGTTTTGAAAAACTGGTACTGTGTATGTTGAAAAATCGAAACATAATGGGTATGAGATTTGAAAATACCCGTAGTTATCTAACCAAGGATTTAAAGGCACAGATGTGTGAAAAGCACGATTACTCATAATGTCACTTAATTTTCTGTACTTTGTTTCTTAGAGTGAAACGAGTACTTAAAATTTTCGAGAGAATCATGAGCGATCATGGCGAAGTTCTGAGAAGCCTTTCGCTTCTTTGACTTCTTAGGGGATCGTTCATCCATGGTCTTTGATTCCTCGATTGGTTTATTGGCTGATGGTGTTGTCGCCTGACTAGGTCCTGCTTGTCTTGGTGACTCTTGAGTGGCTTCATCCTGGAGATGATACATGGCAGTAGCTAATTCAACAGTCTTCAGGACTACTTCGCCTATTCGCTGAGCGAATTTTGGCTGCTTGCTCAGATATCTGGGCGTCATCGTGATGAAGAGACATTCTTGAAGAAAAAGAAAGGCATAGGGAGAAACAGGTGAAAGATTATTGGACAATCAAAACAGAATGATAACGCATGAAGATTGCGATCATTTGTTTGTTACCTAAGGCAAACAAATGAGACGGTGACTGATCAAAGTAAATGGGTCAAAAATAATGTATCGCGAAGACATGCTCGCCTATAAGTGAACACTCATCCCAAGAATTCCCAGGTAAGCACAACTGGTCTCGCGTCTGATGAGATGTATACGAAGTGCTTGCCTAGACAGAAAACCCAGAATACAGGCATTCACCCTTCCAGTTTGCACGTGTTCACATTATTTAAAACCCAAAACCTTGACGAAGTTTTGAAAACTCAAAGGGGTTCAAAACCATAAAATAGAGAGTTCAAAACCTTACAATAGAGGGTTCAAAACCTAGAAATCAATCATCCTAGAACAGATGATTAGTTTTCAAAGCGGTTTTGAAATTTA
The DNA here is from genome assembly GCA_030545235.1 of Helianthus tuberosus. Lineage (NCBI taxonomy): Eukaryota > Viridiplantae > Streptophyta > Magnoliopsida > Asterales > Asteraceae > Helianthus > Helianthus tuberosus. The sequence goes on along the minus strand of JARYGA010008992.1, from coordinate 138,609 downwards.
TGTTCTTGTTGTGGTCGTCGCCTAAGGATAGGTGACGGTATTGTTTTATGACTAAACGCAAGTAAACTCGCGTTAGGGTCCTAAGAAGGTTATAGACTAGGTCAAAGCATTACTAATAACCTAATTCCCTATAACCATTGGCTCTGATACCATCTTTTCTGTCACACCCCGACCGCGTAAAACAACAAATCGCGGCAGAAACATCGGGGCCTGTTGCAACAGAATTAATGTTTCATAACCATGGATATCAAAAGTGTTTCGTTTTATTAAACATTGAATAATTACATCGTCCGGAAATCTAAATACACAATTTAAACATATTCTATCATTGTTATTGAGTCTCTAAGGCCTTGTCCAGTCCTATGTGAGCATGCATCTTATCAATCGATATCATTCAACAATACCTGAAACATATGTGAAAACGAGGTCAGCAAAGAAATGCTGGCGAGCACATAGGTTTTGTGAAAATAAGATTCATGACTTCTGTTTAAGAAAATGTTTAGTCATGAACCATGTAATTTGCTTTGTCTTTGTAAATCATTTGAAAAATAATAAGTTCAGGTGATATGTATGAATAAGAGAATAATGCATGATTAAATGAATAACCATGTAAAATGAGTTTGTATAAGAAAAGTTGTTTGTAAATAAATGTCTTGTGAAAAGTATGTTACTTGTATAAAATGTTCTATGTCTCAAACTGAAATGATTCAAATAACGCTACAATATGTAATACCATACAAACACTTATATATAGGAAGTACCAGCGGCGTATCCACCATGCTTGTATCATATTCCACACGCATTGTTACTTAATCACTTAGTCAAACCAAACCACCAAGGTAATGTTCATGCCCAATGTAAATCATGTAATATGTATAACCAAAACCCAATCGTATATCGCTTTGAAGCCAATCGTTTACACAATCGTTAAAACATCGTGTGAAAACCAATTGTTTACCCAATCGTTAAATTCGTTTTAGGTCATGAAACTACTTAAATGGTCGTCTCGCTAATAACATTCAAACCTTCTTGACTCGCATTAATAAACCCTTACCAAAGGATAGATTAACAATTCGCATTAATAAACCCTTACCAAAGAGTAAATTAACAACTCGCATTAATAAACCCTTACCAAAGAGTAAATTAACAATTACAGATTCAGTCGCTACCCACAACACCCACACATAACTACGGGTGTAGTAAATAACAGGACTTGTCAGATCCTATGGTACCATAACCTAATACTGGTCGGCTTGATCATTGCTAATGAATATCATTTGTTATGTAACCCAACCAACAAGTTTGTTCACTTTATTGAAATCGTTATTAGTTTTGTATAAATCGTCTTAATCGTTTTTGAAACCATCGTTATAACATCGAAAATCGTTTTGTTATCATCGTTAAAGCCTTGAAAACATTTAGCACATATGAGTCACCCCAAAACAATTGAAACAGTAAAATAGGGGAATAATGTACTCGCCTGAGAATGCTTAGAGGTCTTGAACAACAACCAAACAAAGCTAGAGGGAGCACGGAATCAGTCGGCAATCTAAAACTATATAAATAAACCGGACTTAAATCGGGAGATCGGATAGGATGAGGCTTGGTAAACCAAATGAGTGTTGGAACTCATATGATATGGTTTAACAAGGCCTACATACTACAATGAAACCAAACCTAAGTGCTTTCGACCCATCGCGACCCATTATGGTAGCTTATGCTACTTTAACGCGTCGTGTGCGTGAAACGCGTTCGGACCGCCTAACTAGTCCTATGACAAGTAGAATATGCCTAAACATGTTACATAATCAGTTATGTGACAAAGGTTTAGGTTACATATGCTTAATTACCAATTATACATGAAAAGGGTATTCTGGTAATTTACCTAAGGCATATAAACTACCTATCATACAACTACTCAAACGATGCGACCATAGGGTATAACCTCGGAAGGTTATTCCCTACCTACTATGGTCACCTAATGTATTTGGTCGGATCCTAATGATCGACCAAATGGGTCGGGTTCGAGGTATAAGCGATTTATTAGATCGCTTACCCTACGACCCTAGACAACGTGGTAATCAGTAGGCATAGTCCCAAGGGACTATAACCAACGTGATTACACTCATGTTGCGAAGTTCAAACGAACTTCGCATTGACCATAACTGGTCAATGTAGAAAGTCAAACAAAGTTTGACTTTCAGACTCGAAAGACTCGAAAAGCAATAAAAGAACGAAAGAATACTTACGAAGGGTCCCCGAATGCTAACTTCGATTCAAAAATCTCAGGTATGAAACAATAGTTTCAACTTAGAGTTTCTCAAATCAAAGTTCTTGTAATTTTGAAGCATGGGGGGTGGGGTATTTATAGGATTTCCCGAACCGTTAGGATCGTTTCTTGGAAAAAATGCTTCAATCTTGGCTATACACTAGCACCCATGGTATTGTAATACCATGTGCCCAAAATACCAGCCCATAGATTCCCAAAACCATGTGCAACAAGTGGGAAGGACTAGATTCGATGTATAAGCAAACATCTTTCAGAAATGACAGTTTTGGTCCCTGTTATGTGTTTATGCCATTTCCGACACTTCTAAGGCCCGTAAAGCCAACTTTAAGGCCCTAAAATGATGTCTAAACATTGTGGACATGAAACATACTCAAAAATATGCCGGGTGTTGGTTCGTTTGGTCGTACGAACGCGATGTTCGCTTAATTACGACGGAATGCGCATAAGCGCGAAAAACGATCCAAATGACGCAACGAATGGATTTTTGGTAATCCAAACACTAAAGCATAATATAGTCATGCTTACATAAATTTTTGGATGTCCGGATGTATTCAGAACGTAAGTTATGCGCGAAAATGCAAACTTGTGCACTTTTTGACACTTTTAGTCCCTGAATGATCCAAAAGTTTATTTTAGCACACCGAACACCTCAAAGCTTATTTCTAAGCTATGTAAAGGATATTTATGGTATGTTTAACTTATGGTCATGTTCCGGAATGTCTGTTACAGTTCAAATTGGCATACTTTCGCAGTTTGTCAACTTTAGTCCCTGTAAGCGATTTAACTTGATTTTGCCATACCAAAGCCTTCAAAACTTATTTCTAAGTTATGTAAAGGTTATTTAAGGTATTTTAAGCCTATGTCACTATTCCGGAGTGTTTGTTGCATTAAACTGGTTATATTTACGCATCGGTGCGCGTATAACCTTCCAGAAAGCGATTTAGAGTTTGAAATTGAACAAGAATTGATATGTGCAAATGATACACATATTTTTACAAATCCCAAGTATGAAATATAATATTTCATTGGTTTGGTATTTGTTTGATGGCCGTGGAGGCACAGGTGTTACAGCAAATTCCAGAGGCTTGCGCCTTTTATCAGCAAAGCACTTTTGTCTGCTTCTAGCCTTGATCAAGTTATCACGGATCTGAAGAATCTTATCCGTTGTCTCTTGAATAATTTCAGGGCCAGTGAACTGCTTTTCCCCAACCTCATGCCAGTTGAGAGGAGATCGGCATTTTCGTCCATACAAAGCTTCAAAAGGAGCCATCTGAATACTGGAATGGTAGCTATTGTTGTACGAGAATTCTATCAATGGTAAATGTACATCCCAGTTACCACCAAAGTCGATGACACAAGAACGGAGCATGTCCTCTAGGGTTTGAATAGTACGCTCGGTCTATCCATCCGTCTGAGGATGAAAGGCCGTCCTAAGATTCAAGTGCGAACCCATAGCGGACTGAAATGTTTGTCAAAGACGTGAAGTAAAACGACCATCACGGTCAGAGATTATGTCAAGAGGAATGCCATGATGGCATATAATCTCATCGGTATAAATCCTAGCAAGTTTCTCCACTTTATAATCTTCGCGTATTGGAAGAAAGTGGGCTGATTTAGTCAATCGGTCAATGATCACCCAAATACTGTCATGCCCGGCAGTTGTACGGGGTAACTTAGTAAGAAGTCAATAGCAAGACTATCCCACTTCCAAACGGGGATTTTAGGTTGCTCTAAAAGTCCGGAGGGACGCTGATGTTCAGCTTTCACCTTCAGACAGGTGAGGCATTTTGAAACATACACAGCAATGTCCCTCTTCATTGCAGGCCACCAATAAGTCATACGCAGATCCTAGTACATCTTATCAGCGCCTGGATGAATAGAGTAACGGGATTTGTGAGCCTCATTCATAATGAGCCCACATAGGTTATCGCGATCCGGCACCCAGATGCGATTTAGATAGTACTGAAGACCATTAGATTTAGTTTCGAGCTGATTAACGTTAGCACCAAGAACTTCAATAGATAGACTTCCTTCATTAGCAGACGAATACTGAGCTTCACGAATACAAGCATGCAAATCACTAGATATACGAATAGCCTTGACATGAGTCTTACGACTAAGAGCGTCAGCCACTACATTCGCCTTGCCAGGATGATAGCGAATTTCGTAGTCGTAGTCGTTAAGTAGTTCCACCCAACGTCTTTGTCGCATGTTCAGTTCTTTTTTGTCAAAGATATGTTGAAGGCTCCTATGGTCGGTGAAGACCACATACTTTGTACCATAAAGGTAGTGTCGCCAGATCTTTAACGCAAAAACGACAGCACCAAGCTCCAGATCGTGAGTAGTGTAGTTTTTCTCATGCACTTTGAGTTGGCGAGATACGTAAGCAATGACCTTGTCCCGCTGCATGAGCACACAGCCCAAGCCACGGTTCGAGGCATCACCATACACCATGAAGTCGTCATTTCCATCAGGTAGGGTTAAAACAGGAGCGTTACACAAAAGGTCCTTAAGGGTTTGAAAGGATTCCTCTTGTTCGGGACCACAAACAAAAGGTTTCTCCTTTTGGGTCAGAGTAGTAAGAGGAACAGTGATTTTAGAAAAATCCGCGATGAACCGGCGGTAATTGACGTGTTTGTCGTGGTACACGCAAATTTAATCCAAATAACAACTATAGATAGTGGTTAATGGGTATCGAACTCAGGGAGTATGTGGAAGGTGCGTTGATTTTATAGCTTTGCGATTAAACTACAATTAACCTAATTTGCAGAAAATAAAGATCAATGATTTGGATTGTTGTTTTAGAAAACTAAATTACTAACTATTGGCAAATCAAAATTTGGTTGTTTAACAGATTAAGGAAGAATGACCATCTTAGGATTCAGTTTCTTTAAGCTCTTGTGCAAAAATTCCAACTAGAAAGAGTTACATAGACATAACTCGTGTATAAACAAATGTTGTGATAAAAGGGAACAAAGTACTCGGATTATATAAATGCGAGGTTGTTTCCCGATGATCAATCAATCAATATCCAACCCTAACCCTCCCCGTGATATCTCGATTGCCGACGGCACCAAGAACGTACGAACTAGACTAGAATTGCAATATCAATTAACAAGTTACAATCAATTACTCATACACCATGATAATCAAAGCAACACAATGTTATCATTCTAGAAATTCAGAAATAAACACACAAAAGTTCAAGAGAAACCTTCACCTAAGATGATCACCGAAAGTTTAGCCAGACATAGCTTGGTGAATCATCATAATAACAAGTTTAGTGTTCATACCAATCGAAAACATAAACCGAATGTTAGAAATTGTTTGAAACCAAGTACAATCATCCAAAATCGCCCCTAGAACTCCAGAGAAACGTCCAATGATGAGATTATCCCAAAAGACACCATAAAACTGATTTAATGAAGCAGTTACAGATTTTCGCGTCATGTCCACCGTAAATTACGGTACCACCGTAAGTTACGGTGGACCAAGTTTTTGTTACGGTGCATCTTTCCTGTCTTACGGTGGAGATCCAGGCAACTTTTAGGGCCACCGTAAATTACGGTGGCCACCGTAATTTACGGTGGCACCCTAAATGTTGTGCTTTGTTTCCTCTTTCGTTCCACACACGACCCGTTCATCTCTAATCCTTCCAAAGCTGCATTTTCTCCTCTTTTAGCTCCCAAAACATACCTGAAACATAAGCAATCGTAGTCATCTAATTCAAGATAATTACGCGATTAAGTGAAGGATTAATTCGTCTTTTAACATGATTAAGGGTTGTCCTATGGACCACCCGTCACATCCCCACACTTAACCGTTGCTTGTCCCAAGCAACTCATCAAATCATTTTCAAAACAAGCGATCAATGTAAACCAAATAGAAACATGTAGTCCTTTTACTAACCCCTTTTTAACACCCGAAATAATGCACCCCTCACTATGTCTCTCCTCTCGGTAACAAGTAGACACTAGCAATATGAGCTAGACACACAAAGGCTAACGGACAGTTGCACAACTATAGGCTTGTACCTAAATCAATTCTTCTCCTAAAATGTGTCAAACATGAATGCAAATCAAAGGGACTTTCAAGGTTGTAACGTGGCTAGGTGTATGGGTATGAAATGGAATATATATGAAGTAGCGAAAACTTAACCCGGTCTTTTTATTACATAATCAAATAAACAAACAACTACTAACTTAACTAATATACAAGACAACTAAACATCATTTCTTTTTCTTTTCTAATTTTTTTATATAACAAGCAAACATACAATAAAGCATCAAACATATCTACATCATACTACTAAAACTACTACTACTAACACTATAAGACCGGGTCAAGTTGGGTAAATTTTTAGGTAACTAGCTAGGGGTAACAAACGATAGGCTTTTAGGCACAAAATTAGGCAACTAAATGTGCAAACCCCCGCCCCTCTCGCAACCATGCTCATATATAAAACTTATTAGGTTTAACCCCCCAAATCCCACACTCGCACACACTAAAGACGAGGCTACCTAGATGCCCTCATCCTTTTCGCATTCATGTCCAACTAAAGATTCAAACCGTATCAAGGCACAAGTTCTAATGCACCCCCACCCGTAGCCACTCTCATCAAATATAAGTATTATTTATTTACAAGAGTGTGGCTTCAACTCTCACCAAGAATAAAAGGGTATCAAGGGTTGCCGGTGCATTAATTTGGGTTAATCTAGGGTGTTCAAATTCTCACATCGTTTCGCTTGATTTAAATTTTTTTCAAAATCTTCAAAAAATTCCCCCCATCCCCACACTTGGGATACATTGACCCCAATGTATGGTTTTAGGAGGCTTTAATCGCTTAAAACTCTTTCACATCAACTGAAAGCTCTTCAACTCAAACCACAAATTTCTTTTTGGATTTTTTCATTTTATATATATATATATATATATATATATATTTAAACATGACACCACCAACTCGCACCAACCCAAACAAAACAACACAATCATACACCACCCTACCGCCCAACCATAAACATATCAAACTAATTAAATATTCACAAGATATACATGGAAGAAACACAACCTGACTAGTAATAGCGGGGCCCCGGAGGTCCAAAAATGAAAGACATCATGTCGTTCCATTCGCCAAATGCAAATGATCCGCTACTACTCCCACCTTGTTGTTGAGCTCCTTCTTGTTGGCGCGGATCGATCCATTGTGAATGATGGAGCGGCGGGGTTGGATACGAAACACTACCATCATACGGTGGTAGAGACGCATAATCCTCATGTTGTTGATCCACAACCACCGGTAACCCGGCATGCCAATCTGCGTGCATTCTCCTTTCTTGGTCATCATGGTATCGATTATTCATTTCTACTTCACGGGAATACGCGTGTGTACGATTCCATGCCTTTTGACGATCAAGGTTTTGTTTCAAGGACCGCTCTATGCTTGCACTCATCATCGTGTTTTGATCAAATAACGTCCGCTCCGAACCCGACCATGATTTAAAAATGGGTGCCGGAGGACGTTGATTTTCGATTACTTCTTGCATCGTGCCATCATAAGCCCAACCCGGCACATAGGACCGCTCCGTATAATCATATAAAACACCACCATAACCTCTACCATAACCCCCTTGACCTACATTCTCACCACCTTGCGGCTCGTCCGCATAATCATCATCACCACTTTGGATCTCTGCATCACTTTCCGGCTCATCTTCTTCACCCGGCAAAAGATCTCGTGCACCCACCTTTAATGCTCTCCGCCTTTGCCCTTCTGACTTGAGCTTATGACAACGCTCCGATTGTGTGTATGACCAACCAATCCCCAACTTGTCTAAAGTAAAAAGCTGATGCCTTTTTGTTGCCCCTCTATCTTCAGACGTTATTGCCTTTTGTTATTTCACCAGTCCCGTGATTATTGGGCAATACGGGACGATATCTCTTCCTAACTTATTTCGGAAAATCCATAAGTGGTTCATGATCAGATATCTGATTGGAAAATGCGGGGACCCATGAAGTAGCGAATAGAGGACGGGTACTTCCGGGTACCTCACTTGCTCTTTGTCCCCTCTTCGTGGTATGACATTCAAGAGGCAAATCGCCAACAACAACTTTGCTTCGATTCTCAAATTCTTCCGATACAAGACTCCATGATAAGTACCAGGCAAAAACAACGTCGCCAACATATCATTCCAACGGGGATGCTTTTCCGGCTTTACCAAAAGGTTATCAAGAGTGGGAATCATGTAGTCACGAGCTGGAAGACTATCATATTTCCCAAGCTTCTTCAACGTATCAAAAGACATCTCCACCGGAATCCCATGCACTATACCCGTTAACTTCATTTGTGATGGCTTTTCATACGTGTTGCACTTAAGAGTTGCCATCCATTCTTATATTTCAGTTATGAACAAGTTGTTTTTATCCTTATCAAAGCAACTCAGCGCCCCCTCCCATCCTAGAGCGCGGAATTTATCAAACACACCAAACGGGCTGAATTGAACCTCATTAACTTCTCTCTCGCAAATGAATGCGGCAACCTTGTTTTTCAATTTATTCATACTGTCGTGGTAGAGTGTTGGTTGCCAATGCTCCGGTTGGTCATCCAATGGACCCGAGTCCCATTTTGGCTTTTCCGCCGGATCCAACTCCGTCTCTTCCTCACTTTCACTTTCATCCACTCGACCCAAATATTGTCTATTTTTCGGTTGTTGTTCCGGCCGCTTGCCCTTATCTTTAGACGAAGAAGACGGACTTGCTCTGGTTTTTTCCTTTGTCTTAACCATTTTCCTACACACATTAAGGCAAGCAACACAACCAAATAAAACAAAATTAGACACTTTTCTCCAAAATATCCCCACACTTGCTTGTTACTATGGTTGTAGATGTTAGTGAACCAAGAGTTTATAAATTTTTCAAAACTTGGGCATGGTGTCTCTACAATGTAGAGATTCCCAAAAGTTCACTACTTTACTATCAATCCTACATCTACAAACCATAACCATGTTCAAATAACAAGTACCAAGTCAAAACTATGAACAAGCAAGCAGGTATAACAAGTATCAAAAATAACCTCAATCTTCACAATGCATCATCAAAATACAACAAATAAACTTCCATACCTTTACTTGAAGATGCTAGAATGCTTGTGAAACAAAAACTCCAAAAACCCCTAAAAATTTCGGACCTAGGGTTTAGAATTCAGACTAGAAAAACTTCGTTTTTTCCCCAATCTATTCTCAAAATCAGAAAGTGCGTGAAACATTAGCCAATATAGACTCCGATTTCACTTGATTTGGTTGAGAATTGAAAGAGATAGGAAGGATTGAAGGTTAAAGAATAATGGGGATTTTGTGGGTCTTTGTCAAAGAGATAGATGATAAAGATAGTGCAGGAGAATGAGTGGCTGGGGTAGACTTCACGTCACCTTATTTATTTTTTTTTATTTTTTTTAATGTAACGCATGGACCAGAACGACCCATCTGCTCGCCAGGTCCACCGTAAATTACGGTGTGGACCTTAATTTACGGTGGGTGCTGGCAACAAATTCCTACCGTAACTCAGTAGAGTTACACCGTAAAGCCCCAACATTTTTGTTCCCCACCGTAAATTACGGTATTACCTTAAATTACGGTGGTATCTGGGAGTTTCTGGTTCGCTGAAAATGTGATTTTTATGCATATTTTTTTATATTTTTTTTTCAGTTTTTTCGATTTTTTTGTGTTTTTAAAATTTTTCAAAAACATGTAAAAATCACCCTACCCCCTCGAAAGTCCCGTGTTGTCCTCAACACAATGTTAGAGTAATTCATGACACGAATATCCCCACACTTGTTTCAAACACGGATTTCAAAGAAATACGGTAATTGTGCAAACTATACAAAACAAAACAAAATGAAATGCTACTATTTACACTACCAAACCTGGGCCTCTCACGGTTGTTCCTCATCGACCGGGCGTAGAATGTTGCCCACTTTGTCAAGCTCCAAGTTATTTATGTCGTGCCCCTCCAAGTATGGTTTCAACCGGTGACCGTTCACCGTTTGTTGTTTAAGTGTTTGCTCACCTTGGATGTCTACGTCACCAAACCTTCCAACTCGCCGAACAACATACGGGCCCATCCATTTACTTTTAAGCTTGCCCGCAAACATCTTAAGTCTTGAGTTGTACAACCAAACTTTTTGACCCATTTCAAACGTTTTCTTTCTCAATTTTGCATCATGTACCTTCTTGAGTTTATCTTTATACGCTGATGCACATTCATACGCCTCGTCTCTAAGCTCTTCAATTTCACACAATTGTAACTTCCTCATCTTTCCCGCTTCATTGTAATCCGCATTGACTGTAGTGATTGCCCAATAAGCCCGATGCGCTAACTCCATTGGCAAGTGACAACCCTTTCCATACACTATCCGGTAAGGTGTTGTGCCAATCAGAGTCTTGAAGGCCGTTCGGTATGCCCATAACGCATCATCCAATTTACTCGACCAATCCTGTCACACCTTGGCTTTGCGGAAGCGTGGTTATTTTGGTGTGACTTCTTAATACCATAGCTTAACCATAACAAAGCTATATGAAATAAAATCATGCAAGATCATCCATTCGATTAAGTTTTAAAACCAGAGTAACATACCATTGTCTTAGAGACTTACAACATCATAACATAAAACATTGTTTTGAAAAACATAAACGTCAACATGAAATAAACGCAGTTTAAGATTTGTGACTCGTCCAGGAAAAAGTCACATTTCCTAAACCCGGATGACCTCGGAACCCATATGCAGCGGGAAAACATAACATACCGCGCCAGATCTTTAATTTCCTGAAATACATGTAAGTTGAAAAATCAACAATAATGTTGAGCGAGTTCATGTGTAAGTGACTAAGTAAACCTTTATGAGTATAAAAATAGTCTTGGTATGTAGCAAATAAGGGAATTGAGATCACCAATGGTTTGCAAGGCCACTGATATATGTGAAGTGCAAATAGGGAGACTCAAACCTAGCAGATTTCGCCACGGCATTAGTATGTGGACAAAGTCACCCCAAGGTCCGTTTCTAGTTTGGCCTGGGGCTGGGCTCGCTACACCCAGATAGATCTACCGCTCCTGTCCCTCGGTCCCGTTATGAGGACTAATGGCCTCATATTGCTCCTACCCACTCACATGATCTAAGTAGTAAACCTCCTTACGCTAACCATACCGTGTATAAAGTACTTGTAATTAAAGTAACATGTATTTCACCCCCGCAGTTAAGAAAACTGAAAACAGTTAGAGAAAAGGGGGACATGAACTCACTGTGGTGCGTCTCTACCAAGTATGCCTCCAAATCAAACAGCTGTATGACGACCTACACGTGCTAACTCTATTAGACGGATGGCCGTGCCTTAGCTTTATGGTTTAAGTTTTTGGGAAATAGTTAGGCAACTATTTCGTGTTTACATTCTGTATATACTTGGTAGTCATTTTCCTTCCCAAGGATGGGGGATTTAATACATGAGCGTTCGTATAGTTCGGATTACACTGCTAAGTCTCACTTAATATATTTTATTCCTAACTCCAAAATATAAATATTCTTCCCAAAAATATTATATTTTAATACATGTGATTTCCCAAAATAATACTTAGTAATATTATTTTTACTCTAAAAATAATATTTACGTAGTTCACAAAATAATCATAAACACTTATACAAGTGATGTTGTGAAAAATATAAAATATATTTATGTATCACGTTTTATTTTGTGAAAATCCCACCTCCGATGTTTTGTAAATATAGTCGTGGCGAAACTTATATTTTGAAAACAAGTCAAGATGTCTTTCTAACACTTATAGTGAAAATATTTCTAAGTGTTAGGTTTTTGGAAAAATTTCGCCAGAGTTTCCTCTGTAACTGGAGGTGGCCACGCTTTCAAGCGTATCATTTTCTTTTATAAATCAACCAACAATTTTCTCATTCAACCAAAACAATGTTCAAATCACAAACTAGTCAAAATATGTATATAAATCGCATAAATTTCATGAACTTGTGATTTATCCAAACTGTGAAGTAAATCTCATTACTTTTAGTGGATCTTTATATAAAATAATCCGATTCTGTGAAAACCTTGTTTTTATGGAAGTTCCGTCTTTACAACTTCTCGTCATCTTTTTCAAAAAATAGTTATTTTGTCGAAACTGTGTGTTACACAAGTGTTTACACACTTGTGTGTTCTGAAAACCATTCTTGTTAGTGTAAGATCCATTTTTAGAAAGCATGATTTCTTTAACGCTTGGTCCTTTGAAAATACCACTTGCAGATACGTAGATCTGCTAGTTTTAAACACTATTCCACAAGTAAAACATTTTTACACAAGTTCATGATTCGTGTGTGGTAGAGTTTCACCCTTTAACCCTTGTTCTATTCAAAACAACCTTATGTCATGATTCGTGATCATGACCAAACCGGGTTAAGTGATGATCCGAGCTACCACAACGTAGATCGGGTCTCAATAATCACAAATTTCAATTACTACAACATTTACACAACTAGTGAGCTTTTAACCATCATTTTTCATGTTTTTAGTAGACTTTAATGCACCATTTTGTAAGATTTCTAGTTTTAATCATTACACCACATATTAACCGCTTTAGATTAGTTCAAGATAGGGATTTAAACAACATACCACTAGCTCGAGGCTAGGGAGGAATCTATGCGAAAAATGCGTGGATAAAAGCAAAGTAGAGAGGTCCTTCACTTTCCGTTTGCACCAAGACTCCTTATATGCGATCCTCAACACTTGTATGAGCTTGGAATAAGATGAACAAAAATCGAAAGTGGATGTATGCTCAAGGGGGTGTTCGGCCGAAAGCTTATAGGGAGAAAGAGAGAGTTGTTTTGTGGAGGAAAGTGATGAATGATCATGTTGTGTTAATCTTGCATCTTATAGACAATCATCAAGGTCTTTAACCAAGGGATTATGTGTATGTTAGATACTAGGCAAAGTTGATTATTTTAATCAATTATAAGACAAGGGTGTCCCCTCTAGTTGGGGACGGTTAGAGAGGGGGGGGGGTCCTAGTCCGAATCCAATCAATAGTTAGGTATATTAGTTAGGTTAAGTAAGTTAGTTAAGTGCTTAACCCGGTTAGTTGTGTGTAGTGTGTTACAATGGGTGTTAGGGTAATCAGGGACCCGAACTGGCTCAGAAAAAGATAAATAATGAAAATGACAATATTTTCATGTTCCGGGTATAGTCCGGTTGTTCGGTTGGATAGTAATCCGTTAAAGTGCTTAACAAAGCTTTAAAGTGTCGTTAATACCCTTTTTAGTGACACAACTTATTTCTGACACTTTGGAAAGTGTCTAGTAATATTTTTCTCATGTTTTGGCACTTTATTAGTTAGCTAAAAGCTGAATTATTATGTAAAGTGCTGAGTTTTGTACTTAGAGTACGTTTTAGGCACATCCAGTCATTGTGACTTATTCCTAGAGACGCAGTTCTACAACCCTTGTATCCCTACACTCACCACTAGTGTAGCAAAATATTTCTGGCTCATACATGCCTTAGAGGCAGTGTTTGCCTGATGCTGGCTTTATCAGCATGTTCAATAGGTTATCCGTTATAGTGCTACTGTGCTTTTTGTGCATCATGTTTGTCACTAAGGTTCAGCATGTAAATAATGTAGTGACGGTAAGTAAAGTATGATGCAGGTAAGTACATGTATCAGTAATCAAGTAGCAGTTTATCAGCAAGTTCAAGTAAGCACAGTAATTAAGCAGTAATTAGTTATTAATTAAGTCGTACGGATACCTGGTTTAGTGAGGGTTGTCACATTCTCCCCCCGTTAAATAAATTTCGTCCCGAAATTTTAGGTTCTGCTACTAGATGCAGGGTTCTTAGGAAATAAGTGGGGGTATTTCTCTTTCATCCGGTCCTCGCGTTCCCAGGTGTAATCAGGACCATGTCTGGCATTCCAACGAACCTTGACGAGCTTGACACTGCTCCGGCGGGTCTTGTTTACTTTCCAATCCATAACCTCGACCGGTTCTTCAACGGAATGGAGCGTGTCGTCAACATGAATCTCGTCGATGGGAATGGCAATGGTATCTTGAGTTGGACTTTTCTTCAGGTTGGATACATGAAATGTATCGTGAACTGAATGGAGTTCAGCAGGTAAGTCCAGCTTGTATGCTACTAGCCCTATTCTTTCCAAAATTCTGAAAGGACCAATGTAGCGCGGATTTAACTTTCCACGCTCTCCGAAGTGTGCCACCCCTTTCCAGGGTGAAACTTTCAATAAAACCATTTCTCCCACTTGAAATTCCAAGTGTTTCCGGTTTGGATCTGCATAGGCTTTCTGTCTGTGGCGAGCTGCTTCGATGCGTTTTAGAATCTGCGCAATCTTGTCTGTCGTCTCTTGGACGATTTCGGGACCAGCAAGCTGCCTATCACCTGCGTCAGCCCAGCATAGGGGTGATCGGCACTTGCGTCCGTAAAGGGCTTCAAATGGCGCGACACCAATACTGGTGTGGTAGCTGTTGTTGTATGAAAATTCGACCAAAGGCAAATGCTTGTCCCAGCTACCGCCCAAATCCATAACACACGCTCTCAGCATGTCTTCCAAAGTCAGTATCGTTCGCTCGCTTTGACCGTCAGTTTGCGGATGAAACGCAGTGCTCAGATTTAATTGTGAGCCAAAAGCTTCTTGGAAGGATTGCCATATCCTTGACATAAATCTTCCGTCTCTATCAGAGATGATTGAGAGAGGTACTCCATTGCGTGCGACGATCTCTCTCATATAAATTTCAGCCAATTTGCTCGTATTATCCTTCTCTCTGATAGGTAAGAAGTGTGCTGACTTTGTTAATCGATCCACTATTACCCAAATAGTGTCATGGCCTCTCGGCGTTCTTGGCAGCTTTGTAATAAAATCCATGGAGATTTGTTCCCATTTCCACTTGGGGATCTCGGGTTGTTGCAGAAGTCCTGAAGGCTTCTGGTATTCGGCTTTAACCTTGGCGCATGTTAAACATTTGCTCACATAAACAGCAACATCTCCCTTCATCCTAGGCCACCAATAATAATCTTTGAGATCTTGGTACATCTTATCCGCTCCTGGATGGGTAGAGTACCGCGACTTGTGAGCTTCATCGAAAATAACCTTTCTTAAACCTCCAAACAAAGGAACCCAAATCCTTTTCTCAAAACATAACGTTCCTTCCTCGTTTGGTACCAGCAGTTTCTCCATCCCACGGAGGTATTCTTCCTCAAGGTTTCCTTCCTTGAGAGCTTCTTTCTGCGCGGCACGAATGCGCAAGGAAAGATCGGTTCGGATAATCATTTCTAATGCCCTAACCCTTATGGGCTTGATCCTCTCCTTTCGACTTAGGGCATCGGCGACTACATTCGTCTTCCCTGGATGATACTTTATCTCGCAGTCGTAATCGTTTAGCAACTCAACCCATCGTCTCTGTCTCATATTCAGCTCCTTCTGATTGAATATGTGCTGTAGGCTCTTGTGATCTGTAAAGACTATACACTTTGTACCATAAAGGTAGTGTCTCCAGATCTTTAATGCAAATACCACTGCGCCAAGTTCCAAATCATGTGTGGTATAGTTCTTTTCGTGCACTTTCAGTTGACGTGATGCGTAAGCAATAACCTTTTTGGCGTTGCATCAACACACATCCCAATCCTTGACGTGAGGCGTCACAGTATACCACAAAATCATCGGTACCTTCCGGTAGTGCTAAGATTGGCGCATTGCAGAGCTTATCCTTCAGTATCTGAAATGTTTCCTCCTGTTTGATTTCCCAATCAAACTTCTTATCTTTCTGCGTGAGGAGTGTCAAAGGTTGAGCGATTTTTGAAAAATCCTCAATGAACCTTTGATAGTAGCCAGCCAAACCCAAGAATTGTTGAATCTCGGTTGGCGTCTTTGGCGTTTCCCAATTCTTAATCGCTTCGATCTTGGTTGGATCCACGTGGATTCCATCTCCATTAACCACGTGTCCAAGAAACTGGACTTCGCGTAGCCAAAACTCGCACTTAGAGAATTTGGCGTACAGCTGTTCTTTCTTTAGCAGCTCCAAAATAGCTCTTAGATGCTGCTCGTGCTCAGTCTTTGTTCTTGAATAGATCAAGATGTCGTCGATAAACACAATCACGAACTTGTCCAAGTACGGCTTGCAAACTCTATTCATCAAATCCATAAAGACTGCTGGTGCGTTTGTTAAACCAAACGGCATAACAAGGAACTCGTAGTGTCCATACCGAGTTCTTGAAGGTTGTCTTCGGGATACTTTCCTCTTGTATCCTTAACTGATGGTATCCAGATCGCAAGTCGATCTTTGAGTAAAAGCTTGAACCTTGCAGTTGATCGAATAGATCATCGATTCTTGGCAGAGGATATCTATTCTTGATCGTCAGCTTGTTCAATTCTCTGTAGTCGATGCACATACGAAAACAACCGTCCTTCTTTTTTACAAACAGGACCGGAGCTCCCCAAGGCGAGAAGCTTGGTCGGATAAATCCCTTGTCTAACAACTCTTGAAGTTGTGCCGACAGTTCCTGCATCTCAGACGGAGCAAGTCTATAAGGTGCCTTAGCCACAGGTGCGGCGCCTGGAACTAAGTCGATGTGAAACTCTACTTGCTTCTGAGGTGGCAGTCCAGGTAAGTCCTCTGGGAAGACTTCCGGATACTCCCTCACGACAGGGGTGTCTTCTATTCTTGGCTCGGCAGCCTTCTTATCCACAATATGTGCCAGGAAGGCAACACATCCCTTCTGCAAACACTTTCGCGCTTTCAGGCAGCTGATAATTCTCAACGGCGTATCACGCTTCTCTCCGTGAACCACAATTGTTTCGCCATCTTCGGTTGGGATACGAACAACCTTTTCGTGACAAACTATCTCAGCCTTGTTGCCTGATAACCAGTCCACTCCTACCACCATGTCGAAGCTTCCCAACTGGACTGGTAGTAGATCCAAAGTAACTCACGCTCTCCCAACTCGATCACGCAACCTCTGATCACTTCATTGGCTCCTACTAACTTCCCATTGGCTAATTCGATTGAGTAGGGAATATCTAACTTACTAGCGGTTAAACCAAGCGTATTCTCAAATTCTAACGATACGAAGCTATAATTGGCACCAGTATCAAACAAAATAGATGCAAAAGTTTTGGTTGATAGAGAACGTACCAGTAGTCACGCCTGGATCCTGGCATGCTACACAAGCTCCGATGTTGGATGTCTTTTCACGGTCTTGTTTCAACTTTGGGCATTCCCTCTTAAGATGTCCAACATCCCCACAATGGAAGCATCCTGGATACTTCCCATTTCCACCTTGAGCGTTGTTACTGTTTTCTCCTTGTCTGGGACCCTTCATCCCACAACCATCCTGGTTGTGTCCTCTCCTCCCGCACCTAGGCTTCCGACATCCACAATCGTGGTGATACTTGCACCCAGCACGTCTTGGTTTAGTTTCTAAGTAGACCTTATCATTGGCTTGTTTGTTGTTAGGGCAGTCTTTCTTGAAATGCCCTTTGTCCCCGCAATCAAAACAACCTCGAATGGATCTTTGTTCATCCTTATTTGTTTGGGTATCTTCGGTAAGCTTCCTTTTGTTCTTTCCAGACGACTCTACCTGAGTCTCCTTGTCAGGGTTTGCAAGTTCTTCTAGTCTAATTGCTTCCGTAACGAGTGCCAGACCCATCTTACTTGCAACATCAGTTGTTGGTGGCGTTGATGTTGTCATCAAGCTCAAGACTTGAGGCGCCAGTTCCCAGATGAATTGTTCCAATTTCTTTAATTTTGGTTTCACCAGGTACGGAATGACTCGTGACAAATCATGAAGTCTTTGCACGTACTCCAACACATTCGGACCTTCCATCATCAGGCTCCGAAATTCATCTTCCCACTTCTGGGTTTCCGTTTGGGGGCACTACTTCTTATGCATCATTCCTTTCAGTTCGCCCCAGGTTAACGCATATGCTGCAGTAGCACCCTTCATATGGGTCTGAAGATTCCACCATAATCGGGCTTCATCTAGAAACAGCTCAGAAACGTATAGGACTTGTTGTTCCGGCGCACAACCCCTCACTTGAAAGATGGAATCCATACTTTCGATCCATTTTACAAAAGCTAAGGCACCTCCAGTGCCGTCGAACTTCGGAGGCTTGTGGTTGAGGAAGTGCCAGTAGGAACAACCGTTATTTCTGAGGTGCCTCTGCTAGGTTCGGAGCGTAGGGCCTCGTGCTGTGCTATAGCTGCAGCAATTATCTCTTGAAGTTCTGCCTCAGAGGTGGGCATGCGCATTTCACGTCTTGGCGGCATCTTCTAAAAGATGTTTCACGTAGGTTAGGTCATAGCAAGTAAAACGTACGTATGTATTCAACAATACATAACATCTCATGCTATAGATAAATCACCCACATAACATCTCATGTCATAGAGCATAAACAATAGATCACTGCGATTGCACTGCCACAAATCGAGACCAAAATGTAAAGCTTACGAGTACACAACTGTATCATACAACGTCAATGACTTGGTAGGGGACGACCCTAAACAAGTCGTGCGATCGCTGGACAAGTCCAGGAATTTCTGGTTCGTCCATTTTCAAATTCCTGAACTCCACCTCAAGCTTCTAAATTCCAGTCCTAAAACAACATTTCTTCTCAATCGTTTCCTTGAGCTCGTCCCAGCTCAGTGCATAAGCAGCGTCTGTGCCAAGGGTCTGAAACTGAAGGTTTCACCATGAGAGTGTGTCATCTAGAAATAACCCTGAGATATAGGTAACACTTCGTTGGGACGAATAGTCACTCCTTCTTGGAATGGAGTCAATCTTTTCGGACCAACGAACAAATGCAACGGCACCTCCCGTTCCGTCGAAGTTCAAAGGCTTGCAGTTCAGGAACTGCTTATAGGTGCAGCCAGTTGGAGGGTTATTTCCAGTAATGCCATCGTTGTACTTAGAGCGGAGGGCTTCATGTCGTGCATTTATCTGTGAGATGCGTCCTTGCAGCTCGGCTTCTGTCCTTGGCAACGTACTGGTGTTTGTGTCATGTCTGGGTGACATTCCCTTTTGTCGAAGTGGTGTGAAGCGGGTTAGACAACGTTTCAATTGTCTATGAGGTATATATATAGCAACATAAGCCATCATGTAATCACCCAATTTCACACGCAAATATACTCAATGTAAGAGTGGGGAAATAAATTTCTGAGCCTTCACATAGGCTTGCCAATTTGGCTTGTTGCTTGTAATAGAATGAACTCGAGGCTACATCGCCTCGCCTTGGTCATTCGTGTTTTAGATATTTCCTGCTACATTGGTTTTCATTAGCTTGACCCGCAGAGTCCACCAGGATTTCTGTGCACTACAAGTCGTTATTACGTGGGCCCCCGTAATAATAAATTGTCTTGCACAGTTACCCCAAATTTTCCCTCGTCCAAGCAGATGATCAATCAAGGAGCAACAGCAGGTGCATCGGCATGAACAGAGTTATGCTCCAATGCGGGGTCAGGAGCAACGCCTGACTCAGGGGCCACGGCTGGCTCCGGGTCAAAAACTCCATCTCAAGATCAGCTGGATCAACAAACACAGGGGGTTACAGGATCCTCCAAGGGCTGGTCTAAGCGTATGAACTCAAGGTCATGGTCTGGATCAAAACCAGGTGGAAGAACAAGATTACCCTCAATACTGTGATCAAACTCAAAGCTGGGTGCGGGAACCGGTGCAGCTGGTGATGCCGTATCAGGGTCGGCGTCGTGTGAATGGTGCTGCACTCCCTGTATATGCGAAAATGCGGATGTCAGAAACTCAAATGAGTCTGGGACAGGGGAATGGGCATGAGCTTCCCCTGCAGGAGCGTCCGCATGCAGTAGGCTAATACCAGCAGCAATAGGGCCCTGCCCTCGAATGGGTCCTCCTCTAGTAGATCGTTATCATCGTCAGAGGCCACGTCGGGGGGGGGGGGCATATCAACAACAGGATAAGCGGCAAGGGGGCAAATTCCCAACAAGAGGGCCATCAGTAGGCTCTGCTACGACTTCAGGCAGCGCAAAAGGGCTGAAAGTCGTCATTGTCTGTGCCGGTAGTATCGGAAATGTACACCTCGTGCTTCGATGAAACTATGTCGTCTGATACTATGGCCATGGGATTCGTAGTGTCCATCTTTCTAGTACATGATGAAAGTATGACGTTTGTAACACAAACACATATACGTATAATAATCAATCATATAATCATATAAACATGTTAGTCAATCAAGTAATTCTCCTAGTCCCACTAGCCAAATTCTTCCCAGTCTCTAAGATTGCTCTATCATCTACCTCGACCTCTTAGATCGAGCCTCGGCCTCTAAGACCGAGCCTACTCTTCCTAGTCCAACTAGCCAACTACCTCGATCTCTGAGACCGAGCCTCGGCCTCCAAGACCGAGCCTCAGCCTTTCCGGACTGAGCCTAAAAATAATGAATAAAATGTGCTCAACATTTGTTTGTAAAAAGTTTTGGATCTGGACTTAAGTGGTATGCAGAAAAATGTTTTCGTGAGAGCCCTAGTGATCATAGTCTAGACTCGAGAAGGAATCCTAGTTTGCTATGATCAGAGCTCTGATACCAAGCTGTCACACCCTGGCTTTGCGGAAGCGTGGTTATTTTGGTGTGACTTCTTAATACCAAGCTGTCACACCCATTTTGGCTTTTCCGCCGGATCCAACTCCATCTCTTCCTCACTTTCACTTTCATCCACTCGACCCAAATATTGTCTCTTTTTCGGTTGTTGTTCCGGCCGCTTGCCCTTATCTTTAGACGAAGAAGACGGACTTGCTCCGGTTTTTTCCTTTGTCTTAACCATTTTCCTACACACATTAAGGCAAGCAACACAACCAAATAAAACAAAATTAGACACTTTTCTCCAAAATATCCCCACACTTGCTTGTTACTATGGTTGTAGATGTTAGTGAACCAAGAGTTTATAAATTTTTCAAAACTTGGGCATGGTGTCTCTACAATGTAGAGATTCCCAAAAGTTCACTACTTTACTATCAATCCTACATCTACAAACCATAACCATGTTCAAATAACAAGTACCAAGTCAAAACTATGAACAAGCAAGCAGGTATAACAAGTATCAAAAATAACCTCAATCTTCACAATGCATCCTCAAAATACAACAAATAAACTTCCATACCTTTACTTGAAGATGCTAGAATGCTTGTGAAACAAAAACTCCAAAAACCCCTAAAAATTTCGGACCTAGGGTTTAGAATTCAGACTAGAAAACTTCGTTTTTTCCCCAATCTATTCTCAAAATCAGAAAGTGCGTGAAACATTAGCCAATATAGACTCCGATTTCACTTGATTTGGTTGAGAATTGAAAGAGATAGGAAGGATTGAAGGTTAAAGAATAATGGGGATTTTGTGGGTCTTTGTCAAAGAGATAGATGATAATGATAGTGCAGGAGAATGAGTGGCTGGGGTAGACTTCACGTGACCTTATTTATTTTTTTTTATTTTTTTTAATGTAACGCATGGACCAGAACGACCCATCTGCTCGCCAGGTCCACCGTAAATTACGGTGTGGACCTTAATTTACGGTGGGTGCTGGCAACAAATTCCTACCGTAACTCAGTAGAGTTACACCGTAAAGCCCCAACATTTTTGTTCCCCACCGTAAATTACGGTATTACCTTAAATTACGGTGGTATCTGGGAGTTTCTGGTTCGCTGAAAATGTGATTTTTATGCATATTTTTTATATTTTTTTTCAGTTTTTTCGATTTTTTTGTGTTTTTAAAATTTTTCAAAAACATGTAAAAATCACCCTACCCCCTCGAAAGTCCCGTGTTGTCCTCAACACAATGTTAGAGTAATTCGTGACACGAATATCCCCACACTTGTTTCAAACACGGATTTCAAAGAAATACGGTAATTGTGCAAACTATACAAAACAAAACAAAATGAAATGCTACTATTTACACTACCAAACCTGGGCCTCTCATGGTTGTTCCTCATCGACCGGGCGTAGAATGTTGCCCACTTTGTCAAGCTCCAAGTTATTTATGTCGTGCCCCTCCAAGTATGGTTTCAACCGGTGACCGTTCACCGTTTGTTGTTTAAGTGTTTGCTCACCTTGGATGTCTACGTCACCAAACCTTCCAACTCGCCGAACAACATACGGGCCCATCCATTTACTTTTAAGCTTGCCCGCAAACATCTTAAGTCTTGAGTTGTACAACCAAACTTTTTGACCCATTTCAAACGTTTTCTTTCTCAATTTTGCATCATGTACCTTCTTGAGTTTATCTTTATACGCTGATGCACATTCATACGCCTCGTCTCTAAGCTCTTCAATTTCACACAATTGTAACTTCCTCATCTTTCCCGCTTCATTGTAATCCGCATTGACTGTAGTGATTGCCCAATAAGCCCGATGCGCTAACTCCATTGGCAAGTGACAACCCTTTCCATACACTATCCGGTAAGGTGTTGTGCCAATCAGAGTCTTGAAGGCCGTTCGGTATGCCCATAACGCATCATCCAATTTACTCGACCAATCCTGTCACACCCTGGCTTTGCGGAAGCGTGGTTATTTTGGTGTGACTTCTTAATACCATAGCTTAACCATAACAAAGCTATATGAAATAAAATCATGCAAGATCATCCATTCGATTAAGTTTTAAAACCAGAGTAACATACCATTGTCTTAGAGACTTACAACATCATAACATAAAACATTGTTTTGAAAAACATAAACGTCAACATGAAATAAACGCAGTTTAAGATTTGTGACTCGTCCAGGAAAAAGTCACATTTCCTAAACCCGGATGACCTCGGAACCCATATGCAGCGGGAAAACATAACATACCGCGCCAGATCTTTAATTTCCTGAAATACATGTAAGTTGAAAAATCAACAATAATGTTGAGCGAGTTCATGTGTAAGTGAGTAAGTAAACCTTTATGAGTATAAAAATAGTCTTGGTATGTAGCAAATAAGGGAATTGAGATCACCAATGGTTTGCAAGGCCACTGATATATGTGAAGTGCAAATAGGGAGACTCAAACCTAGCAGATTTCGCCACGGCATTAGTATGTGGACAAAGTCACCCCAAGGTCCGTTTCTAGTTTGGCCTGGGGCTGGGCTCGCTACACCCAGATAGATCTACCGCTCCTGTCCCTCGGTCCCGTTATGAGGACTAATGGCCTCATATTGCTCCTACCCACTCACATGATCTAAGTAGTAAACCTCCTTACGCTAACCATACCGTGTATAAAGTACTTGTAATTAAAGTAACATGTATTTCACCCCCGCAGTTAAGAAAACTGAAAACAGTTAGAGAAAAGGGGGACATGAACTCACTGTGGTGCGTCTCTACCAAGTATGCCTCCAAATCAAACAGCTGTATGACGACCTACACGTGCTAACTCTATTAGACGGATGGCCGTGCCTTAGCTTTATGGTTTAAGTTTTTGGGAAATAGTTAGGCAACTATTTCGTGTTTACATTCTGTATATACTTGGTAGTCATTTTCCTTCCCAAGGATGGGGGATTTAATACATGAGCGTTCGTATAGTTCGGATTACACTGCTAAGTCTCACTTAATATATTTTATTCCTAACTCCAAAATATAAATATTCTTCCCAAAAATATTATATTTTAATACATGTGATTTCCCAAAATAATACTTAGTAATATTATTTTTACTCTAAAAATAATATTTACGTAGTTCACAAAATAATCATAAACACTTATACAAGTGATGTTGTGAAAAATATAAAATATATTTATGTATCACGTTTTATTTTGTGAAAATCCCACCTCCGATGTTTTGTAAATATAGTCGTGGCGAAACTTATATTTTGAAAACAAGTCAAGATGTCTTTCTAACACTTATAGTGAAAATATTTCTAAGTGTTAGGTTTTTGGAAAAATTTCGCCAGAGTTTCCTCTGTAACTGGAGGTGGCCACGCTTTCAAGCGTATCATTTTCTTTTATAAATCAACCAACAATTTTCTCATTCAACCAAAACAATGTTCAAATCACAAACTAGTCAAAATATGTATATAAATCGCATAAATTTCATGAACTTGTGATTTATCCAAACTGTGAAGTAAATCTCATTACTTTTAGTGGATCTTTATATAAAATAATCCGATTCTGTGAAAACCTTGTTTTTATGGAAGTTCCGTCTTTACAACTTCTCGTCATCTTTTTCAAAAAATAGTTATTTTGTCGAAACTGTGTGTTACACAAGTGTTTACACACTTGTGTGTTCTGAAAACCATTCTTGTTAGTGTAAGATCCATTTTTAGAAAGCATGATTTCTTTAACGCTTGGTCCTTTGAAAATACCACTTGCAGATACGTAGATCTGCTAGTTTTAAACACTATTCCACAAGTAAAACATTTTTACACAAGTTCATGATTCGTGTGTGGTAGAGTTTCACCCTTTAACCCTTGTTCTATTCAAAACAACCTTATGTCATGATTCGTGATCATGACCAAACCGGGTTAAGTGATGATCCGAGCTACCACAACGTAGATCGGGTCTCAATAATCACAAATTTCAATTACTACAACATTTACACAACTAGTGAGCTTTTAACCATCATTTTTCATGTTTTTAGTAGACTTTAATGCACCATTTTGTAAGATTTCTAGTTTTAATCATTACACCACATATTAACCGCTTTAGATTAGTTCAAGATAGGGATTTAAACAACATACCACTAGCTCGAGGCTAGGGAGGAATCTATGCGAAAAATGCGTGGATAAAAGCAAAGTAGAGAGGTCCTTCGCTTTCCGTTTGCACCAAGACTCCTTATATGCGATCCTCAACACTTGTATGAGCTTGGAATAAGATGAACAAAAATCGAAAGTGGATGTATGCTCAAGGGGGTGTTCGGCCGAAAGCTTATAGGGAGAAAGAGAGAGTTGTTTTGTGGAGGAAAGTGATGAATGATCATGTTGTGTTAATCTTGCATCTTATAGACAATCATCAAGGTCTTTAACCAAGGGATTATGTGTATGTTAGATACTAGGCAAAGTTGATTATTTTAATCAATTATAAGACAAGGGTGTCCCCTCTAGTTGGGGACGGTTAGAGAGGGGGGGGGGGTCCTAGTCCGAATCCAATCAATAGTTAGGTATATTAGTTAGGTTAAGTAAGTTAGTTAAGTGCTTAACCCGGTTAGTTGTGTGTAGTGTGTTACAATGGGTGTTAGGGTAATCAGGGACCCGAACTGGCTCAGAAAAAGATAAATAATGAAAATGACAATATTTTCATGTTCCGGGTATAGTCCGGTTGTTCGGTTGGATAGTAATCCGTTAAAGTGCTTAACAAAGCTTTAAAGTGTCGTTAATACCCTTTTTAGTGACACAACTTATTTCTGACACTTTGGAAAGTGTCTAGTAATATTTTTCTCATGTTTTGGCACTTTATTAGTTAGCTAAAAGCTGAATTATTATGTAAAGTGCTGAGTTTTGTACTTAGAGTACGTTTTAGGCACATCCAGTCATTGTGACTTATTCCTAGAGACGCAGTTCTACAACCCTTGTATCCCTACACTCACCACTAGTGTAGCAAAATATTTCTGGCTCATACATGCCTTAGAGGCAGTGTTTGCCTGATGCTGGCTTTATCAGCATGTTTAATAGGTTATCCGTTATAGTGCTACTGTGCTTTTTGTGCATCATGTTTGTCACTAAGGTTCAGCATGTAAATAATGTAGTGACGGTAAGTAAAGTATGATGCAGGTAAGTACATGTATCAGTAATCAAGTAGCAGTTTATCAGCAAGTTCAAGTAAGCACAGTAATTAAGCAGTAATTAGTTATTAATTAAGTCGTACGGATACCTGGTTTAGTGAGGGTTGTCACAAATCCTTCCTATCCGTTCTTACCGTCTTCATGAGAATTTCTTTGATTTGACGATTAGACACTTCAACTTGTCCACTTGTTTGCGGATGGTAAGATGTGGCAATCCGGTGATTCACGCTATACCTCTTCAATAATTTCCCGAAGTTAAAGTTCTTGAAATGCGAACCTCCGTCACTTATGATAACCCTCGGAATACCAAAACGAGAAAAGATGTTGGATTGAACAAATTTACAAACAACCGAATGGTCGTTTGTGCGTGTTGCAATAGCTTCAATCCACTTTGAGACGTAATCCACCGCTACCAAAATATATAGAAAGCCATTTGAATTCGGGAATGGACCCATAAAATCTATACCCCATACATCAAATATCTCTACAACCAAGATTGGTTGTAATGGCATCTCATCCCTTTTCGATATGCTTCCCATCTTTTGGCAGTTTACACAGTTTCTAGCGAACTCGCATGCATCCTTGAAAATTGTGGGCTAATAGAACCCACATGAGAGAACCCGATAGCCTGTTTTGTGCCCACTAAAATGACCTCCACATGCGGACGAATGAGCATGGGTCAAAATTTCCAACACTTCTGTCTCGGGCACACACCTTCGTATAACTTGATCCGGCCCAATCTTGAAAAGATCCGGTTCCTCCCAAATATATTGCTTCACTTGGACCATAAATTGTTGTCGTTGCTTTTTGGTCCAATGACTTGGGATGGCACCCGTGGCTAAGTAATTAACGTAATGAGCATACCACGGTGCAACAAAGGTAGAAATGGCTAAGAGTTGCTCGTCGGGAAACCTTTCATTTATTTCACTATCATCGTCGATTCCTTCCACCGGAATCCGAGACAAGTGATCTGCCACTACATTTTCACTTCCCTTTTTGTCTCGGATCTCTAAATCGAACTCTTGTAATAACAACACCCACCGAATTAAACAGGGCTTCGCATCCTTCTTCTCCATCAAATATCGGACCGCACTATGATCCGAATAAACCACCACCTTGCTCCCCCAAATATAAGCACGAAACTTATCCAAAGCATACACCACCGCTAATAACTCCTTTTCGGTTGTGGTGTAATTGAGTTGCGCTTCGGATAAAGTTTTGCTTGCATAGTAAATCACCACCGGCTTTTTATCAACACGTTGACCCAAAACTGCACCAATAGTAGTGTCACTTGCATCACACATTATCTCGAACGGCTTTGACCAATCCGGTGGTTGCAAAATAGGAGCTTTGACCAAGTGTTCCTTCAAAACAGTGAAAGCTTGCATACACTCATTAGTAAAATCAAATAGGACATCTTTTAATAACAAGTTGCATAAAGGTTTGGTGATAAAACTAAAGCCTTTTATGAAACGTCTATAGAAACCCGCATGTCCCAAAAATGACCTTACACCCTTAACATTTTTCGGAGGTGGCAAAGATGCTATTACCCGTATTTTTGCTTTATCCACCTCCATTCCCCTTTCTGAAATGACGTGACCCAACACAATGCCCTCTTGCACCATAAAGTGACTTTTCTCCCAACTAAGCACTAAATTTTTCTCAACGCATCTTTTTAAAACTTTTTGTAATTCGTTGAGACAAGATTCAAAACTAGTGCCAAAAATGGAGAAGTCATCCATAAACACTTCAAGCGACTCTCCAACCATGTCCGAGAAGATACTCATTATACATCGTTGAAAAGTTGCCGGTGCATTACACAAGCCAAATGGCATTCTCCGAAAGGCAAAAGTGCCATATGGACAAGTGAAGGTGGTCTTGTGTTGGTCATCCGGGTGTATTGCTATTTGATTGTAACCCGAATACCCGTCCAAAAAGCAGTAATATTTTTTACCCGATAATTTTTCAATGATTTGGTCAATAAAAGGCAACGGAAAATGGTCCTTAGAAGTGGCGGCATTCAATTTTCGGTAGTCAATACATACACGCCACCCGGTAACCGGTCGGGTGGCAATTTGTTCACCACTTTCATCTTTGACTACTTGAATACCGGCCTTCTTAGGCACAACTTGGGTGGGACTCACCCAAGCACTATCCGAAATCGGATAGATAATTCCCGCGTCCAACCATTTAATTACCTCTTTTTTAACTACCTCCCTTAGGTTCGGATTCAATCGCCTTTGAGCTTCTCGTGTCGGTTTGACATCTTCGGTGGTAATACTCTTATGCATGACAATTGATGGACTAATTCCTTTGGGATCGGAAATTGTCCATCCAATAGCTCCCTTGTTTTCTTTCAAGACTTCCAACAACGCTTGCTCTTGTGACAACTCTAAATTAGAGGCAATAATGACCGGTAAAGTGTCATTATCCCCTAAAAACGCATACTTCAAGTGGCTCGGCAAATCTTTAAGTTCCAACTTTGGCGGTTCCTCTAACGATGGTTTAGTACCCGAATTTATCTCCGCGGGTAAACCTTCAAATTGGTGAGTCCATGGCGGTCGACCTTCTTTCAAGGCCATTGCATCTTGTTTTTCCTCTTCAACCCGGAGTGCATAAGCATGTACCTGTTCAGAAAAATCACACAAGCAAACATCCAAACCATCCTCCTCATACTCATGCGGGTTGCATCCGTCAACTATATCTGCCATGAAACACTCATCAACACCATTAGCATTAGAATTGTTAGTAAAAACATTCAAACACATTTTTCGATTTCCAAAAGTCATATCGACTGTACCAAATCTACAATCGATTACTGCATGTGCGGTGCTCAAAAATGGCCGACCCAAAATTACATTTTGTTGTTGCTTTGGGTCCGCCGATGAGTAGTCCAAGACTAAAAAGTCAACCGGGTAATAAAATTCATCAATTTTAACAATTACATTTTGAACCATCCCTCGAGGTAGCTTATGAGACAAATCGGCCAAAACAATCGTTGTCTCCACCCTTGCTAACGGACCAAAATCATATTGGTCATATAAGCCCCCCGGTAAAATACTAACTCCGGCTCCAAGATCTAGCAATGCCTTAGCCATTTGAAAATTACCAACTTGTATATTAATCAATGGCGTGCCCGGATCTTGGAGCTTAGGAGGAAGCTCCCCATTCAAAACTGCACTTACTTGCCCGGTTAAGTCCACCTGCTTAGGCATTTTCTTCTTTTGTTGCCTCTTTTGTGTACACAATTCTTTTAGAAATTTTGCATAGGCGGGTACTTGTTTTATTGCATCAAGGAGTGGAAGGTTAATTTTAACTTGTTTAAACATGTCCCACAACTCTTCTTTTTGGGGACCTCTTGGTGCAATAAATTTTTTTCTACCCGGGTCAAGTAAAGCCGATGGAAACAGGACTTGACTCGATTCACCCTCAACTTTTTCATTCTTTTCGTTTTCACCCAACCCCGGTTTGTTAACATTTGTTTCTTTAGGTTTAACCGGTGAAACTTCATCATCACTATCATTACCCGTGATGTCCTCAACTACCCCTCAACCAATTCGGGTGACAAATTGGCTTTAAATTCTTTTCCACTTCTTAAAACACTAACATGATGAACATTAACATTACCTCGTGATGAACCGTGTGATGGATTTACCTTGGTGTCGCTAGGAAGTTGACCCTTGTTTTTCTTCAACTCTGCCACATCGGTTGCCAATTGACCCATTTGGGTTGTTAGTGATTGGATGCTTTTGTCACGAACCTCATCCTTTTGCATTCGAACTTCATCGAGTTGGTTCCGTTTTTGCATCTCTGCTTGCATGCTTTTAAGCATTTCCATCATCTCATTTCCACCTGAAGACCCCCCTTGTTCTTGACCCGCTTGATATTGCTTTTGATACCCTTGGTTGTTCCCACCTCGATATCCACTTTGATTGTTGTAAGGTTGGCGCGAACCAAAGTTACCTTGACTACCTTGAAAGTTCGGGTTAGCTTGATTTGAAGGGTTCCCATACCAAAAATTTGGGTGGTTCCTCAACCCGGGGTGGTAGGTATTAGAATTCATGTTGTTGTAATTTCTACCACCCCCTCCTTGACCTTGAACCGCATGAACTTCTTCATATTGCCCTTCCACCATTGCTTGGCAATTTTCAGCCGCATGACCTATTTCATTACACAAGGCACAAACATCATAAATTTGGTTAGTAGTTTGAACATTACCATCATCTATTGCGTGCACTTGAGGTCGGGCCATGGCCGGTCGCGCTCTCCTTGATGCTTGAGCTTTCTTTTTGATGTAATTGCCATGTTCTCCAAAAACTCCCAATCATTGTTCTCGTAGTTTGTACCAAAAGTCCCACCGGTAATGGACATTAAATCACGAGCATCTTCGGCACTCAACCCCTCGTGGAAGGCATTCATCAACTCCCAAAGTTCAATCCCATGGTGAGGGCAATTTTTAATCATCATGTTAAAATGCTCAAATGCCTCATGAAACATTTCACCATGTTGTTGTTGAAAACTCCTCAACCCCTTTCTAGCATCATTAGTCTTTTGGGCGGTGTAAAATTCGTCTAAGAAAATTTGTTGCATTTCCGCCCAAGTATAAATAGATGCCGAAGGCAAAGTGTAGAACCACTTCTTTGCCTTGTCCTCTAAAGAAAACTGAAACAAAACTAACTTGACATCGTCGGCCGAAAAACCTTGACTCCCAAGAGTATTGCAAATTGAGTCATAGGCCTCCAAATGGAAATACGGTTCCTCCGTTGCTAGCCCTTTATATTTCGGAAAACTTTGCAAAGAATTTGTTCTCACTTCAAAGGTCCTCCCTTGATCATTATGAGGAATAACTACCGGTGAGGGATTTTGAGTGATTATCGGCCTAAAATGCGCTTCAATTCCTCCCGCATGTTCTCTAAGATGCCTTCTTGGCACCCCCAAGCTAACCCTTGGTCGAACAGGACCCATTGGCCTTGGTATAGGCCCTTGTGGTACATGTGGTTGAAATTGTTGTTGTGGCATCGGTTGGTGTTGAATCGGCCTTTGGAATTGTGGTTGTACGTTTTGCGTTCGAACTTGTTGCAATGGTGTAGGGCGTTGCACTTGTAGCCCTTGTGGTCTTGGCCGAATATGTTGTGGTAGGAGTTGTTGTTGTGGTATTCCACCTACACTTGCCATCCCTTGAGATTGGCTTTGCACATAACCGAACTCTCCTTGATCACCATAACTCCCATAAGCATACCCGTCTTCATCATAGCCCTCAAAATCTTCGTATCCTTCTTCATATCCATCTCCCCCTATACCCGAAGTTTGCCCAAAGGGAAGAGTCGAGTATTGAAAGCCCGATTGGTTCGATTGTCTAAATGTTGTAGTTGCATGAACGACAGTTGAACCTTGGCGTATTGTATAGGTTGAGGATGATTGCCCTGAAACTGGGAAGAAATGAGTGAGTGGTGGAATCGTAGTAGATGGGCTAAAGGTAAGACTAGGTTCGACTTGAGTAGTGATTGGTTGTGTGGTGTTGGTTGGTGTAGTGTCATGAGGTGGAGTCGGAATTGTAGTGGTATTAGGTATGGTTGTGTTTGGTGATGGGTGTGTGGAAGTAGGTATAAATGATGAGGTCGTTTGACCCGTTGTGGGTGGTAATTGAGATTCTTGCATGATGTTTCGTGGTGTAATGGGTGATGTAGGTGAACCAATAATTATGTTTTCTCTTACTAAAACACGATTTTGCCTTAATGTTCTTTCGATCTCCGGATCAAATGACAATGGTGACCCATTGTGTGAGCCTCTAGTATGCATGCACCTGTAGAACCTGCACACTAAACACACCAGCGTAAACCCGAAAATAACAAAGCAAAACTAACAAACTGACACACGTTGCGCACTACTCCCCGGCAACGGCGCCAAAATTTAACGTGTTTGTCGTGGTACACGCAAATTTAATCCAAATAACAACTATAGATAGTGGTAAATGGGTATCGAACTCAGGGAGTATGTGGAAAGTGCGTTGATTTTATAGCTTTGCGATTAAACTACAATTAACCTAATTTGCAGAAAATAAAGATCAATGATTTGGATTGTTGTTTTAGAAAACTAAATTACTAACTATTGGCAAATCAAAATTTGGTTGTTTAAAAGATTAAGGAAGAATGACCATCTTAGGATTCAGTTTCTTTAAACTCTTGTGCAAAAATTCCAACTCGAAAGAGTTACATAGACATAACTCGTGTATAAACAAATGTTGTGATAAAAGGGAACAAAGTACTCGGATTATATAAATGCGAGGTTGTTTCCCGATGATCAATCAATCAATATCCAACCCTAACCCTCCCCGTGATATCTCGATTGCCGACGGCACCAAGAACGTACGAACTAGACTAGAATTGCAATATCAATTAACAAGTTACAATCAATTACTCATACACCATGATAATCAAAGCAACACAATGTTATCATTCTAGAAATTCAGAAATAAACACACAAAAGTTCAAGAGAAACCTTCACCTAAGATGATCACCGAAAGTTTAGCCAGACATAGCTTGGTGAATCATCATAATAACAAGTTTAGTGTTCATACCAATCGAAAACATAAACCGAATGTTAGAAATTGTTTGAAACCAAGTACAATCAGCCAAAATCGCCCCTAGAACTCCAGAGAAACGTCCAATGATGAGATTATCCCAAAAGACACCATAAAACTGATTTAATGAAGCAGTTACAGATTTTCGCGTCATGTCCACCATAAATTACGGTACCACCGTAAGTTACGGTGGACCAAGTTTTGTTACGGTGCATCTTTCATGTCTTACGTTGGAGATCCAGGAAACTTTTAGGGCCACCATAAATTACGGTGGCCACCGTAATTTACGGTGGTACCCTGAATGTTGTGCTTTGTTTCCTCTTTCGTTCCACACACGACCCGTTCATCTCTAATCCTTCCAAAGCTGCATTTTCTCCTCTTTTAGCTCCCAAAACATACCTGAAACATAAGCAATCGTAGTCATCTAATTCAAGATAATTACGCGATTAAGTGAAGGATTAATTCGTCTTTTAACATGATTAAGGGTTGTCCTATGGACCACCCGTCAGTAATAACCCGCCAATCCTAGAAAAGAACGAATCTCAGACACGGATTTAGGTGTACACCAATTCTTCACTACCTCGTTCTTAGAAGGGTCAACATGAATACCCTGACTACTAACAATATGACCAAGAAATTGCACTTCATCAATCCAAAACTAACACTTAGAAAATTTAGCATACAGACGTTCACCACATAAAAGCTCAAGCATAAGATGTAGATGGCGAGCATGATCGGCTTTAGACTTGGAATAAATAAGGATTTCATCAATAAAGACTATAACAAAACGATCCAAATAGGGCTTACAGACACGGTTCATAAGGTCCATGAACACTGCAGGTGCGTTGGTCAAGCCAAAAGGCATGACTACGAACTTGTAGTGCCCATATCGAGTACGAAACGCAGTTTTTGGAATATCATCTTCGAGAACACACAACTGATGATATCCAGATCGAAGATCGATCTTAGAGAAACAGGACGCGCCTTGTAGTTGGTCAACTAAATCATCAATGCGAGGTAGAGGGTAAGGATTCTTCACGGTAAGCTTATTAAGTTCATGGTAGTCGATACACATACGGAACGAACCATCCTTCTTCTTGACAAATAGAACGGGAGCACCCCATGGGGAGGTACTGGACGAATAAAACCCTTATCGAGTAATTCCTGTAGTTGGCTAGACAATTCTTGCATCTCGGAAGGTGCAAGACGATAGGGAGCCCTGGCGACAGGAGTCGCACCAGGTACGAGATCAATACGAAAGTCGACGGATCTAGGAGGAGGAAGACCAGGTAGATCCTCAGGAAAGACATCAGGGAAATCACACATAAACGGAACATCGTTTATATTCTTCCCCTTGCTCTTTTGTTCCACCGCATGGGCCAAAAAGGCAGGGTTCTGTTTACGTAAACTTCTGTTCGCTTGTGTGCTTGACATCAGCCTTAGTCCTTTCGAAGGTCGGTCTCCATAGACGTTTAGAACATCACCGGACGGTAGGGGAAGAGGAACAAGTTTATCATGACAAAAAATCTCGGCATGGTTCTTACACAACCAATCCATACCGATAATGACATCAAAGCTACCCAAACGCATGGGTATGATATCAACAGAAAAGACGTGATCGTTAAGAGTCAAGGAACAATCACGTATGATAGACTTACCATTGGCGACCTCAACAGAGAACGACTCAGGTAACTTAGAGCGTGTACAATTTATCAAAGACTCAAATTCCATAGACACAAAGCTTTTATAGGCACCAGTATCAAATAGGATCGAAGCATAAACGTTATTAACGAGAAACATACCATTCACCACGTCGTTGTTGTTGCGAGCATGATTAGCATTTAGATTGAATGATCGTCCACGAGCGGCTACTTTTTGATCTTGGTTCAGCTGGGGGCAACGATTACGAAGATGCGTAGTATCACCACACTAGAAGCATGCACGAACAGCATTGACTGGTTTAGCATTCTGCAGAGGAGCTAGAGGTGCAGGTAAAGCTGCTTGAGCTGGGGCTTATTGGGCTTGTTGAGCCTGATTAGCTTGACGACAATAAGGAGTCGTGTGACCATAGCGATTACAATTGGTACACAAACGACATGCAGAAGCAGTAGGATGATGGAAGTTGCAAGTTGCACACTTGGGATAAGACCCAGTGTATTGCTTCTTTGCTTCAGGAGCAGCAGGGTTAGTAGCAGCAGTGGTAGGAGCAGGTTTTGTAGCAGGGTTAGCAGTAGGGACGATAGCATTACATCCCGAACCCTGAGATTTCCTCTTCTTGTTCTTGCTGCCACTTGGCTGCTGGGTAACCTGGTTAGCAGACTTTGAAGGAGCAGGGGTAGCAAACTGCTTATCACGCACACGATTGTTGTTCAAACTTGCTGCTAGACGGTAGACTTCCTCAATAGTTTGTAGCTGAGCTGCTTCAATGGTATCACGCATAGCAGGAGGTAGGCCGTTGATGTACTTGGTTATCATCCGCTTAGGAGTCGAAACCAAGTGAGGGACGATAAGACTTAGCTGCTTAAACCGGGTAGTATAAGCCAAGTTGTCATCACCAACCTGCTTCAAATGCCAAAACTCTTCTTCAAGCTTGAGTTGTTCATGAGGAGGGCAGAACTCTAGCATCATGAGTTCTCGCACCTCAGCCCACGGAAGAGCATAGGATTCTTCATTAGAACGGATGTTTCTCTCGTTCGACCACCACTCCAACGCTCTGCCTTGGAACATTCCAATCGCACTCCTAGTTTTCAAGTGATCTGGGCACTCGCTGTTAATGAAGGTAACTTCGATGCTGTCGAACCACCCGAGCATAGCAGTCACCCCATCACTGCCCGTGAAAGGCTTAGGGTTGCAAGAGATGAAATGTTTGTAGCTGAACTTTGTAGGCTTCTACTTCTCAGCCTTGGAGTCCACAGAGGATAGAGGGGTGTTAGATCCTTGGAGCTCAGAGACGATCTTTTGCACGACTCAAGCAATCTGGTCGGCCATGAATGGCATCATCTTTTTCTGAGACTTCTCCCTGGATTTCCTGAGAGTGTTGGATAGCTTTCGAGAAGACATCCTAAAGATCCAATGAGAGGATCGTATAAGTCTAGATTGACATAGATTATCATAGATTTACGCACGATAGACTAAGACTCAAGATTCATATAGATTCACATAGATACCTCAAACGAACGACCTTCGCATGGCGCGTTGTACGGAGCTTGGAAACAAGTCAGAAACGCTTATATATAGGAAGTACCAGCGACGTATCCACCACGTTTCGGGCACATCGCTTCTGCCCCGTACTCGGCGTCATGTTACGTGTCGCAATTGCCAACAATACTCTCATCATACACATAGACTAACTCGATAGATTTCAATAGATTTAACACCACAACCCACGACCCTCACATGGCACGTTGCACGAAGCTTGGCAGTATGTCAGAAGCGCTTATATATAGGAAGTACTAGCGGCGTATCCACCACGCTTCGGACACAATACTTCCACCTCGTACTCGATGTCATGTTACATGTCGTAATCCACACTCATCATAGGTTAATATAGACTTTCATAGATTTCAAATAGATTACTATAGGCTTCAAATAGTCTAAAATAAACTTAATAGACTTCAATAGTTTTGATAGACATTCAATAGATTGCCATAGATTTCAATAGACCTTCTATAGACTTTAATAGATTAATCAACAATTCTCAACCAACGAAATCCCACATGGCATGTATTACGAAAGTTCGGCGAGATGACAGAAGCACTTATATATAGGAAGTACCAGCGGCGTATCCACCATGCTTTGATCACGCCACTTCCCCCTCGTCATCGATGTCATACTTCGCCAACCACAACATTAGGCTAATCAGAATAGATTAAATAACATAGATTGACCCAACTAATCCACATAGATTAATCAATAGTTTAACTTAAATTAGAGTTGACAATCTTATCACAGTCCACAATGACAAATTCCCACATGGCACGTTCTACGAAAGTTTGCCAAGATGACGGAAGCACTTATATATAGGAAGTACCAGCGGCGTATCCACCATGCTTAAATCATGCCACCTCCGTCTCGTCGTCGGTGTCATGCTTCATTTAAACAAAATCTCCACATAGATTGACCAAATAGATTTACGTCATAGATTAACCTGAATAGATTTCATAACTTCAAACCGAGCCTACAAAACTACGAACTTCACTTAGCGCGTGGTACGAAGGTTCGGTAGTATGCAAGAAACACTTGTATATAGGAAGTACCAGCGGCGTATCCACCATGTTTCGGACATGCCACTTTCTCCTCTGTCTTTGGCGCTAGGCTACGTTTCGTATTTTGTTTCTTAATCCACACATACGTAGTTTACACATAGACTTTACTAGAATACATGATAGATTTCACATAGATTTCTTATAGAGTACACAAATAGGCCTTCCATAGTTTAGAATTCAACAACAGACACTAAGTTTCGCATGGCACTTGGTACGTAAGTTGGTAACATGCCAGAAACACTTATATATAGGAAGTGCCAGCGGCGTATCTACCATGTTTCGGACACGTCACTTTACCCTCGTATTCCATGCCATGTTACATATAGTGCCTTACAAACACATTATCACATAGATTGATCAAATAGGGTAAAGCTTCATAAATTTAGTTCGATCTTAGATTAGAATTAACGTTTTAGTTTGCGGGCACACGTGTGAGTAGTGTAAAAGTAAGCCAAAATGAACGAAGAATCAAGCTTAAAACCACATACCTAAAAATCAAGATAGCATAAAAGATAGGCTCATAAAACATAGGATTGTTCCGGGTAGAGGAACGGTGACTAACCAAAGCGATTCGAACCCCTTTCGAATTGAGGTAACCTGTCTTGACTTACTTGGACAAATACGTCATCGATGTTAGGCCTACGGTATTCGTCCTTTTAGCCATTCCACGTTCCTAATTGATTGGAAGTCACGAGACTTTGGCGAGACATAAAATCAAGGAGTGGGACTAGTTATCAACATCTGAGTTTCACCTCTAACTTGACAGCATCGTACCCTAAATAGCGTTGGTACTTATCCGCAGACAAGACCTACTAGAATAATATGGAGATTTTACCATCAAGGTTCGGATGTCACTCCTGACTTGAGAGCAAATGTCGTGCAAAATACAAACACTGAGTAACAGTGTTTTCAAATATAAAGTGTACATTATGTTAGCCATAGGAAAGGCATGTAAGTTTAGCAGGAATATATGTTGCTAGGAAGCAGATACGGTAGAATGCATAAGTCTTAAACAACAAATAAGAGTCAAACTTCCCAGAACTATAGAATAGGGCAAGTATCCCTACTTATCCTAATTCCCTATAGTTATGGCTCTGATACCAATCTGTCACACCCCAACCGATGGTGGAAACATCAGGGTATGAGCACTAGGCGCTCAGATTGCTCATGAGATTTCCATAACACTATTGTTTCAATAAAAGTTAATTGATTTCATGCAATAGTCTAACAAACGTCATCACAAATATCACATTACAACGCAAATCATAATTGTTCAAATTTTTCAAAAGACTAAATTTACTAGGCGATGTTTCTAAGCATCTCCTAGCTTGATTCACATGTTCCATCGCAACCTATGAGCCTGCAACATGTATTAAAATATCAATACAAAAGTATTGGTGAGTATACAAGTTTGATAATAGGATAATAGATTAAAATAACTCATATCCATAATGTAAGCGATAAAAATAGTTTCAGCCATGCTAGTGTCGAAGTCCACGCAGTGATAGCCCAAGTATCCCGATGCTTTAGTGTTTACCCAAGACTCAAGGTAAACTAGAATCCTCCTAACAGTACCCCTGAGAATAATGGGAGAGGTGCACCCCCTATAGAGCTACTATAGTTTAGGCAGAACTACACACCCTGGATTAAACGTCACATAGCACAAAATAGAATACTAGAAATGCACAAGTTTCACATACACATAGGATAGAGTTTAGTTTGCAAGGATTCAAGTTTATATAGAATACATGTTACACCCCAAAGTTTAAAGGTAAAAAGGGGATCGAGTATACTCACAGTGATTGCTTAACAGTCGCAACTGTTATTGGATGGAGCTCTTTTAGAATTAGCCTGGTTAGATTACAATAGGATAAAAGTTGGGCAGAATAACGAGATTGAATAAGTGTTGGAGATGGTCACTGGATCGGATGGCTGTCCGATCGGAAGGCTACCCGGTCGGATTGCCAGTCGATTCGGGTGACTTAGTGTGAACAAGGACTGTCCGATCGGGTGGCTTAGTATGAGGGTGAAACGAATGGCTGTCTGATCGGGTGGTCATCCGATTCAAGTTTCAATGCTCAAGCATATAATTTAAGGGTTCTGGTTATCTTGATCGGGTGGCTGCTCGATCGGGTGGCTGCTCGATCGGGCGGCTGTCCGATCGGGTTGCCACTCAATTGAAATCTCCAAAACTCCAAGTTTCTGAAAAAGTTACTAAGTGTTGGAAGGTTTCAAAGTTCCAAGGTTGCAAGGTATGTGTCCCTCAATCGGGTGGATGTTCGATCGGATTGTTGTCCAATCGAGTTGCCGCTCGATCGGGCGAACCTCGTCCTCTTAACCATTTTGTAAAATTTTCTAAGTTTAACGGTGACGGCATGGTACGTATTGTGACAATGGTAAACCCATCGTCGCACAGCCGCTCTGATCGGGTGGGAACCACCCCAGTCCGATCAGTTACTGTTCGCGATAACGTTTATGTCAAACTCCGTATTCCGGCCATCATATTCCGGTGGAAATCAATCCTTGAGCCGACTCTAGACTAATAATCAAGTCTATAGTCCGGTTCAGGACCGGATCTCACCATTTAAAGTAAAAGATTGAAGGAAAGATGAAGAAACTTTAAGTTTTACCATGAAAATACTTAGATTTAGCTTAGATTTAGTGATAAATACATGGAATCCCTTAGATCTTAGCTAGATCTCACCAAGAATGACCTCATATGACAGTTTGTACAAACCACCATGATGACATCATCCTTAAGATCTCAAATCTGAGTGATTTCACGGTGAAAAGTTTGATTTCAAAGGTGAATCACGTAGAGAATGAAGTGTAGATCAAAAAAGTACAAGAATCTAGCTTGAAACGTACCGAAATCACCAAGAAATGGAGAAAATGTAGTGTGCGTGCGTCTGATCGAACAGGGTTGTCACATCAGGGAATAAAGTGACGTGACAGGCCTATTTATAGTGTGGAAGGGACTTGAGGCGGTGTGGCTTGGATAGGGTGGTGGCCCGATCGGGTGGTAATCCGATCGGGTGGCAATCCGATCGGGTGGTAATCTGATCGGGTGGCGATCCGATCGGATTGCCACTCTGGCCAATCCAACCTTTCCGCGTTCCCGTCTTTTATTCGTTTTGCGAGTTAGATTAAGCGTTGCGTATTATTGAGTAATAGAATAACTAGACTATATCATAAACGTCAAAAGTTCCAAAGATTAGTAGATTCCGCCAGTGACAAGGCTCCAGTCTCTCGTTCAACCAAGAATCAAGTTTCACGGGTATAAGGAGTCAGGCACCAAATAGATTTAGACATTCCAAACATAGATTTAGGCATTCCATCATGGATTTAGGCATTCCATCATAGATTTAGACATTTCAAATATAGAGTTAGGCATTCCAAGCATATAGTTATAGACATTCCAAAGATATAGACATTCCACACGTGGATTTAGGCATTACAAGTATATAACATAGACTTCCACATAGATCAGGGGTTAAAATGACAGATGAATTTCAGGGACCAATCTTGACAAAATCCTAAAGTTTAGGGACGCTGGGCGTTACACTAAGGGTATCGGAATTCGTTCAATCTTAAATGAAGGGTGTTGCACGATTTCATTTAAAATAAACGACATAGTGGCTCCAGTATCGAACAAAACATAAACTAGTATGGAATTTAATAAAAAGATACCTGAAACCACATTTGGGTGAGCCTTGGCTTCTTCGGATGTGATTTGAAACATCCTCCCTTTTGCCCTAGAGCTTTCCTCATTCTTTCCCTCCTTCTTCGACCCTTGCTGATGTTTGGGACACTCCGACTTAACATGCCCCTTTTGAAAACAGTTGTAACAAGTCTTCGGGTTGTTAGGGCATTTATAGAACGTATGCCCTTCATCACCACATTTGTAGCACCCCTTCTTGCCTAAGAGGCATTCCCCAGTATGAAGTTTCCCACATGTCTTGCAAGGAGTAATACTACCCTTCTACTTATCCTTCTTTCCATGGTCTTGAAACTTCGCCTTCTTAGACGGACTTGAATTGGCCCCTTTTTCCGTTGATCTCTTTTCACCACGTTCCTCTTGTCTTTTAATCTCTA
Source organism: Helianthus tuberosus (assembly GCA_030545235.1). Taxonomy (NCBI): domain Eukaryota; kingdom Viridiplantae; phylum Streptophyta; class Magnoliopsida; order Asterales; family Asteraceae; genus Helianthus; species Helianthus tuberosus. The sequence goes on along the minus strand of JARYGA010008992.1, from coordinate 97,628 downwards.
GTTCTCTATCCCGAGCCTAATTAATAAGCTCATCAAGGGTTTCACATTTTGAGGGAGTGATAAACTCCCTAAATTCGGCCTTTAGTATACCATAATAGCGATTGATCTTCATTATTTCCGTCTTCACAAAATCTCTGCAGAACTTCATCTTATCCAAGAAGGTGTTTGTTATTTCGTTAATCGTCTCGTTTTTCTGTCGGAGGCGTAAAAAATTGTCGCAACCCCCGCCCCCTATACAAATACAGGAACGGACGGCCGCGGCCAGTTTCGGTGGTATCTGGTATTGTCTAATTTTGGCAGCGGAAACTACATCAGGACCGTAGTTATGAAATATTTTATCAGAGTAAAATACCACATTTTCATAATATTAAACACATGGGTTAAAACCCAAGTTTTTAGTACACACAATTTCATAGGAATAAATCCTATTTTATTTAATAAAAACATCTATTTCTTTTTGGGTAACTTTATTGCCACTTTTCCAAGCCTTCAGTGCTGTCCACCTGGCTTCTATTTGGCTTTCACATTTTGTTACCTGAAACGCGTTTAAAAATATTTTGTCAGTGGGAAATACTGGTGAGTGAATCCCAGTTTAATCAAGTTTTAATTAAAACCATTGTACAGTATTGAGGGCGGTCTCGCAATTATATTTGTTTCCAAGTCAAACCAATTACCACCCATGGTACTGTCAGACCCGACTTGTGGAAATGTTATCCCTCGCAAGGCAGTAACAAATTTTGTATACAAAACCCCAACATACCGATGATAATTGTATCCTTACAAATACTCAATAACTTTTTAATATATAATTAATTAAGTGAGGTTTTGTAAAAACAATTGGCAAAAAGGAGATTACTCACATTGTTGTCTTAGGTTTTCAGTAAGGATTTCCTGGGAATAATCTATAATTTACACAAATGCACACGTGTTAGTATAATAACCTATTTTAACATTAGCAATACCCTCCCCGAGACGGCATTTCAAAGACTACGTCGGGCAGAACCACGACGGCCGTTACGGAACCCTAAATCAATCGGGCATAGTATCTAATACGTATCCAAGGGTTATGATACTTACAACGGAGCAGAACTTCGCTATATAGGGGGTATTTAGACTCGAGTATAGATTATACTACGTGAAATTTAGAGAAAGAAAGAAAGATTTGAGCGAATTCGACTGAAGGCCCGAGCTCCAGCTTTATAGGGGCCGATTTTGAGTTTTACGTGGCCCGTGTAAGAGTAGGCTAAGGACTACGCGGCCCGCGTACTAGGTCGGGTAGGGTTTAGCTCATCCGGGTCATCGACTAGCTTCGCCACGATGTTGACACGTGTCATCACTGGGTGTCGCCGCGTTTTCGATCGCTCGCGGCCCGCGTAGGCTCAAAGGGTGGCTTACGCGCCCCGTGAGAGCCCCAAAAATTTCATTTTTAATTAATTTTAATAATATAAAAGGTATTCGGGGTCCGCTTTCACGTATGGGGTGTTTTTTAGGGACATATTGGGATATTTTAAATATTTTTAGGGTGTCAGAAAATTTATGAGGGTGTCGGTTTTCTTTAGGGTTGTTATATCCTCCCCACCTTGTTTTAGAGCTCGTCCTCGAGGTCTACTGGAACAGGTGTGGATATTTCCTTTGCATTTATGTTTCAAGCTCCCATGTGTATTCTTGTCCTCTTTTGGAGTCCCACCTTACTTTGACCAGAACTAATCTCTTGTGCTTAAGATTCTTAATCTTCTTGTCTTCAATTTGTAGAGGCCTTTCTACAAATTTGAGTTGTTCATTTTACTTTTATATCCTTAAGAGGTACCATCAGTGATTCATCGGCTAAGCATTTCTTGAGATTTGATACATGAAATACATCATGTATTCCTGCCATTTCCTCTGGAAGTTGTAGCTGATAGGCTACAGGTCCTATTTTTCTAATAATCTCAAAAGGTCCAATATACCTGGGACTTAGCTTCCCTCATTTGATAAATCTTACTACTCCTTTCCAAGGAGAGACTTTTAACAATACTTTATCTCCTACTTGAAATTCCAATGGTTTGTGTCGGTTATCAGCATAGCTCTTCTGTCGATCACGTGCTACTTTCAGTCGTTCCTTGACTTGAATTGTCTTGTCAGTTGTTTCTTGCACTATCTCAGGTCCAGATAGTTGCTTTTCCCCAATTTCTACCCAACAGACTGGGGTTCGGCACTTTTGTCCATAAAGTGCTTCGAATAGTGCAGCATTGATACTTGTGTGATAACTGTTATTATAAGAAAATTCTATTAAAGGTAAGTGATCATCCCAATTACCTCCGAAATCAATTACACAAGCTCTAAGCATGTCTTCCATTGTCTGAATTGTCCTTTCACTTTGTCCGTCTGTTTGAGGATGATATGCTGTGCTTAGATTTAGTTTGGTTCCCATTGCTTTTTGGAAACTTGCCCAAAAATGAGAGGTAAAACGACTGTCCCTATCAGAAAAAATTGATAAAGGTATTCCAAGTAATGAAACGATTTCATTTACATATAATTTAGCTAATTGTCCCATACTAAAAGTTTCTTTCATTGGTAGAAAATGAGCTGACTTGGTTTGTCTATCTACAATCACCCAGATTATATCATTACATTTTCTTGTTTTCGGTAATTTGGTAACAAAATCCATTGTTATAAATTCCCATTTCCACACTGGCATCTCCAATTGTTGCAGCAATCCTGAGGGTTTCTGGTGTTCAGCTTTAATTTGTGAACATGTTAAGCATTTAGAAACATAGGCTGCTATATCCTTTTTTATTCCTATCCACCAAAAATTCTTTCTTAAATCCTGAAACATTTTATTACTTCCTGGATGCATCGTATATTTGGACTTATGGGCTTCTTCTAATATACGATGGCGCAGGTTCCCTAATTTAGGTATCCACATTCTCTTTTTATGAAATCTCCAAATTCCATCTGTTCCTTGTTCTAATTCCTTAATCATTCCTTTTAATTTTTCAGTATCATCCTTGATTACTGATTCTTGTGCTTTTCTAATTTGAGCATTTAAATCCACTTGTAGATTTAATTTAAGAGAACGTACCCTTTATGGCTTTTCGTGATACTTTCGGCTTAAAGCATCAGCCACTACATTGGCTTTCCCTGCATGATACTGGATTTTACAATCATAATCAGTAAGAATTTCCATCCAGCGTCTATGTCTCATATTTAACTCTTTTTGCCCGAAAACATACCTTAAACTTTTATGATCAGTGAATATGATAAACTTACTACCATAAAGGTAATGTCTCCAAATCTTAAGGGCAAAAATTATAGCTCCTAATTCCAAATCATGGGTTGAATAATTTTCTTCATGATTCTTAAGTTGTCTGGATGCGTAAGCTATAACCTTTTGACGTTGCATTAATACACATCCATAACCTAACTTAGAGGCGTCACAATATACTACAAAATCTTCAGTTCCCTCTGGTAATGCTAGTATGGGTGCGTGGGTTAATATTTGCTTAAGAATTCTAAATGCTTCTTCTTGTTTTGGTCCCCATTCAAACTTAATGGATTTACAGGTTAGCTTGGTTAAGGGAATGGCTATTCTAGAAAAGTCTCGAATAAATCTTCTATAATAACCGGACAATCCTAAGAAACTTCTAACCTCAGTTGGTGATTCAGGGGTTTTCCATTTGGTAATCGCCTCGGTTTTTGTTGGATCCACATGAATTCCTTCATGGTTAACTAAGTGTCCAAGAAACTGTACCTGCTTTAACCAAAACTCGCACTTTGAAAATTTAGCGTAAAGCTTTTCCTTTCTTAATAGACTTAGAAGTGCGTGCAAATGCTTTGCATGTTCCTCTTTACTCTTAGATTAAATTAGAATATCATCTATGAAGACAGTTATGAATTTATCCCAATATGGCTTACATATTCGGTTCATCATGTCCATAAATGCAGCTGGGGCATTGGTTAAACCAAATGGCATGACAGTAAATTCATAATGGCCATACCTTGTTCTAAATGCGGTTTTAGGAATGTCCTTTTCCTATACCTTTAATTGATGATATCCTGATCTTAAATCGATTTTAGAGAAGAATCGAGGTCCTTGCAATTGATCGAACAGATCATCGATTCTCGGTAATGGGTACCGGTTCTTAATTGTGACCTTGTTTAATTCATGGTAGTCAATGCACATACGTATTGATCTGTCCTTCATTTTGACGAATAAAATAGGTGCTCCCCATGGCGATGAGCTTGGCTGTATGAATCCCTTCTCTAATAATTCATCTAACTGTTTCTTCAGTTCCTGCATTTCGGCGGGTGCCAAACGGTCAGGTGCTTTGGCAATTGGTTCTGTTCCGGGTAGCAGATGGATTCTGAATTCAACTTCTCTGTCTGGTGGTAGCCCTGGCAATTCTTCTGGAAAGACATCTGAAAACTGAGATACTACTGGAATGTCTTTTAGTTCCTTTCCTTTAGTGTTAGTGATTATGGAAATCAAATACACTATAGATTTTTTTTCTTATATAACTTGCGGTTTTCATCACAGAGATTAATTTAGTGGATCTAGATGGTTTATCACCTTTAATTGTGATCTTTTCACCTCTTGGTGAATTTACTTGAATTGACTTTTGATCACATAAAATACTGGCTTTATTGGCTATTAACCAGTCCATTCCTAATATAGTATCAAATCCTGCCAGATTCATTGGGTAAAGGTTTGCAATAAAATTTTGATTTAAAATTACTATTCTTGCTCCCTGCAAGATTTCAGAAATCCTAACCGTTTCTCCATTTGTTGTCTCTACCAGACATTCTTGTGAGAGTTTAGTTAATGGTTGATTGAGAAGTTTGCAAAATGAAGTATTAATAAAACTTTGGTTTGCACCAGAGTCAAATAATACTTTAGCAAAAACATCATTAACTAAAAATGTACCGGCTATGACGTCCGGAATCATTTTGGCTTCATCTACAGTCAGAACAAATGATCTAGCATTTTTAGTATTCTTGTTGTTCGCAGCTGGAGCCAATTTCGGACAGTTCGGCTTGATGTGACCTTTTTCTCCACAGTAGAAGCACAGTCCATTACTGGATTTTCTCCTGCAATCTTCTTCTTTGTGTCCTGGTGCCTTGCAGAAATTGCAGTGAGTGGAAAATTTTCCCGAATGCTTTTTCTTGCAGGCCTTGCAGTATGGTGCAGAGGTAGAACCTATATTCCTACGGTTGGAATTCCCATAACGGAATTCTTGGGTAAGCCTTTGAGCTAGGTTTCTCCTCTGGTCTTCTTCTCTAGTACGGATTAATTCATCTGTCAAGGTATTTGCTAGTTCTACAGCTTCTTCTAAAGTTTGGGGTCTAGCTGCCTTGACTACATGTCTAATCTCTCCAATTAATCCCCAGATGTAACGGGAGATTAATACCGGTTCAGGTGATGCAAGGGTTGGTACTATTCTAGCATATTCAAAGAATGTGGTAGTATACCCCTTACTATCTACCCCGATCATCCTAAGGTTTAGGAACTTATTTGCTATCTGTTCCTTTTCATTGGGAGGGCAGAATTTCCTTTCTACCATATTCCTAAATTCCTCCCATTCCATGTTGTAAACCCTATCGCTTCCTCTTGACTGGAGGATAGTGTTCTACGTTTCTAAGGCTCAGTTCTTAAACAGATTAGAAGCAAACATTATCTTGTCTTCTTCAGCACACTTGCTTATTTTTAAAACAGCCTCAGTCTTTTCTATCCAGCGTAGAGCTGCAATGGGTCCTTCATGGCCTGAGAATTCTATTGGTTTGTAGGACCAGAATTCTTTGTAAGAACAACCATAAGGCATGGTTCTTCTTCTTTTGGGAATGGGCACTTGAAGTACGGGTCCATTGTTTACACTGTGTTCTGGTTCAGTTGGTCGCTTACTGCTATGCTTACTTTTATTATCTGCTTCCTTAACAGTTTGGATAATAAATGGCATTGCATCTATGATTCCTTGTGCCACTATGTGTTGGATGGCACTATTATCCACTTGGTTTCCATGGTTATTGTTGTTCGGATTCTCATTATTCAGATTATTGTTATTCGGGTGGTTATCACTCTGGTTTTCCTGGTTCACTTCATTGTCCATCTGAATTTTAAACATTTACCCCTCATTAATATCACAAAATAATATTTAATATAGTCAATCACATGTCACGCACTTTGGTCAAAAGCGTCGATCATTGCGACTTTACTCTATTCATATAATATGCATCTATTACACACTAGTACTGAAATTAAAATTACAATACCGACTAAAATTTAAAGTTACACTACTAGTAATAGGCATCAGTAGTTTTTTTTCATACACATACACACATATTTTATTATTATTATTATATTATTATTATTATTATTATTATTATTATTATTATTATTATGATTATAACCTTCTCCACCATCACTTCTACGGATATGGATTCATCCAGAAATCCATATTACGCTCGTCGTATTTCCAGACGAGTCGCTCTCCCACCTGTCTCATCCTTTCACTATTTTCTAATATTTCCTCACCAAATGTCCTAAGTTCTTGTACTTTTTCTACACTCATTGGGGGTGCAGGTTCTAGGACTGGGTTTGGAATTTGGGGTGCAGGTTCCTGGTATGGAGGTATAGGGGCCTGGTATGGGTAAGGATTTTCTAGAATCTCCCTAATGAATACATCATTATCGTAATAGGGATCTAGAGGGTCTAACCCTGGGTAGGCTCCTAGGTTCTGCATGGGCATGTCTTCGTGTATCGGGTAACGTTGCACATAGTCCCTATTATCATCCTACCATGGGTCGTAATCTGGGTCTAAGGGATTTGGTGCGGGTACTCTAGGTATTTCCTCCGGATTAAAATCATGCATTTCTATTTGATTTTCAGGGTTTTCTATCTCCATCGGTTGGTCAGGAATTGGTGGTTGTGGTTGGGGTGCTAACATTTGCTCTAGGTTAGGGTCAGCTGTAGTGGTTGCTAGGATGTGGATATTGGCTATACCCCTATTAAGCATATGCTGGGCATAAGCATCGGTTTCTCTTTTAGCTGCGGCTAGTGCTCTCTGTTCTTGTATCTTTTTCATACACTTTCTACGCTCATGTGTTCCCCTACTGAACCATCCCCTCTTTTTCTGAGGAAATGTCTCTTCAGATTGAGCCTTAAATACGAATATTCCTTCTTCCGTATCAGCAGAGTACCCCGAGATGGCAGGCTGAGAAGAGGCACCTTCGCTTCTAGGCGAACCAGACAATTGACGGTACGCGTCAGATGGTCCTTGGTCGCTCATACTGTAAACTAACAAATAGTAAATTAACACATAACAAGAAAATACAATTATGCACGTATTCCCGTAATTTATTTCCTACCAATTTGAATTTTGGTGTCAGCAGAACACTTCTGTGGCTGAATCAGTGGCTTAGCTCTGATACCACCGTCTCTCGCAACCCCCGTCCCCCTATACAAATACAGGAACGGACGGCCGCGGCCAGTTTCGGTGGTATCTGGCATTGTCTAATTTTGGCAGCGGAAACTACATCAGGACCGTAGTTAGGAAATATTTTATCAGAGTAAAATACCACATTTTCATAATATTAAACACATGGGTTAAGACCCAAGTTTTTAGTACACACAATTTCATAGGAATGAATCCTTTTTTATTTAATAAAAACATCTATTTCATTTTGGGTAACTTTATTGCCACTTTTCCAAGCCTTCAGTGCTGTCCAGCTGGCTTCTATTTGGCTTTCACATTTTGTTACCTGAAACGCGTTTAAAAATATTTTGTCAGTGGGAAATACTGGTGAGTGAATCCCAGTTTAATCAAGTTTTAATAAAAACCATTGTACAGTATTGAGGGCGGTCTCGCAATTATATTTGTTTCCAAGTCATACCAATTACCACCCACGGTACTGTCAGACCCGACTTGTGGAAATGTTACCCCTTGCAAGGCAGTAACAAATTTTGTATACAAAACCCCAACATACCAACGATAGTTGTATCCTTACAAATACTCAATAACTGTTTAATATATAATTAATTAAGTGAGGTTTTGTAAAAACAATTGGCAAAAAGGAGATTACTCACATTGCTGTCTTAGTTTTTCAGTAAGGATTTCCTGGGAATAATCTATAATTTACACAAATGCACACGTGTTAGTATAATAACCCATTTTAACATTAGCAATACCCTCCCCAAGACGGCATTCCCACGACTACGTCAGGCAGAACCACGACAGCCGTTACGAAACCCAAAATCAATCGGGCAGAGTATCTAATACGTATCCAGGGGTTATGATACTTACAACGGAGCAGAACTTCGCTATTTAGGGGGGTATTTAGACCCGAGTATAGAGTATATTACGTGAAATTTAGAGAAAGAAAGAAAGATTTGAGCAAATTCGACTGAAGGCCCAAGCTCCAGCTTTATAGGGGCTGATTTTGAGTTTTACACGGCCAGCGTAAGAGTAGCCTAAGGCCTACGCAGCCCGCGTACCAGGTCGGGTAGGGTTTAGCTCATCCGGGTCATCGACTAGCTTCACCACGATGATGACACGTGTCATCACCGGGTGTCGTCGCGTTTTCGATCGCTCGCGGCCAGCGTAGGCTCAAAGGGTGGCTTACGCGCCCCGCGAGAGCCCCAAAAATTTCATTTTTAATTAATTTTAATAATATAAAAGGTATTCGGGGTCCGTTTTCACGTATGGGATGTTTTTTAGGGACATATTGGGATATTTTAAATATTTTTAGGGTGTCGGAAAATTTATGAGGGTGCCGGTTTTCTTTAGGGTTGTTATAGATATCCTCCTAAATCTTATCAACAGCTGACTGAGGACAGTGATACCTCATGAAAGGTTCCTTGAATTCCTGCCAAGTCATCACTTGAAGCTTGTCCTCGCCAACTTCCTTACTATACGCATCCCACCAATCATTTGCTTGAAAGGCGAGTTGACCAGTAGCGAACATCACTTGATCTTCCTTATCACACCTACTTCGTATAAACACCGCCTCTATGTTTGAAATCCATCTTTGGCATGCTATCGGATCGATTTTGCCATCATACGTTGCAGGGTTGTATGCCATGAAATCCTTGTATGTGCACAGTCGTTCCTTGCTTTTACTTTTAGATCCCTCAATCAATTCCTTCAATTCTTTGATTTTGCTAGTCATCATTGCATCTACAACCCCCAACACCCAACTTTCTACTTCTTGAGCTATTTGTGGAAGGTTAGCTTGTATAACCCCTTCTGCCAGTTCTATAACTTTACTATTAAATTCTTCTTGACGGACCATATCATCATCATCATTAACGTTCCTTGTATCCGCCATCTACAAAATGACGTTTACATCCGTTATTAATCACGATCTTTCAATATAACAAGTACTTTAGTCTTTGATCACTACATTTGTAATCATGCATTTCAAATTTTTACTCCCTTTTAAAATTTCATCATTCATTTCGTGTCATTCGACACATTACTTTCGACTCTTACGATTTTCATTCCATCGTAACCACTAATTGTGATTACATATATCTTATTATACCTTATATGGACCCTTCGTAATCATTGAATAGGCTTTCGGACAACTCGGAAACTCCAAGTACGAAAAACAACACAAAATGGCACGCTGAGTTTACACTCAGCGTCGGCGACGGCCGAGAAGCCCGTCGGCGACGGTGCTTAAAAATGGGTGTCGGCTGAAGAACCCCCGTAGACAGGTGATTAAGGCGTCGTGCCAAGTAGGGGCGTCGCCGACGCACAGATCCGGCGTCGGCGACGGCCCGTCTGTTGTTGATTCGCTGCAGGTCTTGTTTGGGTGTTTTTATTCATTTTTCGGCTCCGTTTCCAGCCATACGATTCCTGGACCTTCCCGTTTAACTCCCAGTATTACTCCCCCACATATTTAACTTAAATATTTACATCGTACACATATTATGCATACTTGCATCTACTATAACTTAAACCTTTACCTCATTGCGATCTTGGAGCGAGCACACTTTCGGGCGAGCCGTCAGTTTGAGTTCAAGCACTACAACTTGTGCTCGAATCCCTCAAACCTCGGCTCTGATACCAACTTAAAACGCCCCAAACTTTACTTTTTAAAAGAAAACAATGTGTAGGAAAATTTTAGAAATTTTCGGCATGACCCATTCTTATTTAAACCACTAATTCCTGTTTTAGACGGTAAAATACTACAACATAAAAGACTTTTTTTTAAACCCAAAACGGACATTACCTACATTGTTCGAAAACAAAACTACTACTACAAAGTCATTGCCCATACTACAAGGACATCAAAAGACTACATAAGTTGAAAGTACATAAAACCAAAATTAAGACCACATTAAGTTAGCATTGTCGGAAGCGTGAGGTGGGCATAGTTCATGTGTGCGTTCCAAATCATCCAATCGCCTATGTTGAGGATTTACCAACATTTAACAAAAATCAAATACGTTAATCCATCGTTATTAACATACTTATCGAATAAACCATTTCGTCTTTCACATGACTTTACATCATTTAATTTGCACTTCTACCTGTTAAACGGTTCGATACATACTTGTCTCTAAGTAGAGGCAAAACATTCCATTCACTACATATCCGTTAATGACGGATATTAGCATTCGTGACATAACTTCCATTTGGCTCGTGTAAGACGAACAAATGCATTTCTTACATTCTTGCACATACACCTCAAACCGTACATGACAGATGAGTAAAACTTCATTCCTTTCATTCTTAACTTTCCATTAACCGGTTCGACTAGGATGAACCGGTAATGATGCATTCTACTTTATAAATTTCTCCTTTTCAAAATCCGTACATAACAAATCATATTATTTACTATTCGACTTTCATGAACTGCCATTGTTATAATTTTGGCATAAACGACAAGTTACCTTTTAAAACTAGTAAGCGTAAAACAATAAATTAGTTATGTATGTGTAAACTAACATACCTCGATCTTGTGAGACTTCCAATTTCCTAGTGTTTGAACCTTCTTCCTTCATGCCTATATCAACATATTCATTCATTTATTTTAGTATAACTAAATTTCATTCCATCATCTTCCAAATTACACATATTTATTCTTTTAAGCATTTCATCAAGCACTTGGTGGGCATTGTAATTACAAGCATTATGTACAAGTATACAAAGCATGAATCCTACTAGTCCATCCTATATCTCATCAACAATCAATCCATGTTCATATCATTCTTTTATTCTACATAAATTTTCTAAGATTCAAGCATTACAACATCATCATTTTTCTCAAGATTTCACATGATTATATCTACTTTGATCATCCTATTCATGACACAATTTCATAAAGTGGGTTTTTACTAAAATCTTTCTAATAATCTAAAATCAAACATAAATTCTGCCCTATTTCACAATCTTAATGTAACACCCTTGCTTGTTAAATACAATATTTTATATAAGTTTCGTAAAAATGCATGTTTTTACGATTACACGTAAGTATGTCAATACGAGTTTACTAAAACTTTTACAATTTAAAAGTTTGAACAACTTAATGTAATTGAATTCGTCGTTTAAAAGATACGACGAAACGCCGCGCGGAAGCTTTTAACTTTATCGTGTTCGGTTCTTCTTCGAGCTTGATCTTCATCCGGACACTCTTGGCAATCACCTATGATCAAAACCAACTTAAAAGTTAGTTTTGATAGTTAAATAACAAGTTTAAACAAGTTATATGGGTCAAACAAACAAATTTAAACATTTTTCATGTTCAGGGGGGGCTAGGCGTCATGCCTAGGGGCTAGACGCCCCACCTAGCCCCTTTTTGGCAGATTGTTCTTAATATGTTGTTGTACATACCCAGCATGACCCGATTTCACGGAAACGAGCATAACTCTCTCGTTTTTAATCCGTTTTACCCGATTCTTTTTCCTACGCGTCCGTAATTTAATTCTCCATCATATGGAGTTAAAATCCAACATCCAACATAATAAATTTTGAGACTTCTAAGCCTTTGACTCGTTACCTTTTTACCAAATTTTAACCCGTTTATGCATTTTATCTAACAAACATGTTTCTTTGATCCCAAATTCTCATGACCTTTATATTTTCGATATATCCTACTATATTAGGTTCAAGTCACGGGTTTCTTATGCAAATCTTAACCTATTTCGCATATATACTTGTTTTGACCCGTTAAGGGTATTCAACATTTGCAAGCTTTAAATCACACTTCTATTTGTTTACATCCTATCCCCATTTTTATACGTATCCCAAGGACTCCATTTAACAAAACGCTTAACTCTAAACAACTCTTAAAGGTTGTTTGCCCAATTTACCCCTCAAGGGCTTTTTGGTCAATTTTAGTCCTTCTTTTTGTAACGAAGGACTTTCGCTAATAGTTGACCAAAATATCACTTCTAACTACATCCTTACATTTGCGTACCTGGCTCGGGTCAGTCTATTGACCCGTTTTAATACCTTGTTTCAACAATTTGCTATTTCATAACAACTCTAATTCGTAAGCCGCTTTTTCCTGTAAGCATAAGACTCGACAAGTGCTTATTAGTCGTGATTTATCAAATGGTATTAATATTGCCATTTGACCCGTTTAGTCTAAACGACCAAACATTTTGCGCTTATATTCCAATGGTATTTATTTACCCTTTTATTAAGTAAGTCATTTCGGATTCCTTACCATTTAGTTATGACTTTTAAATCCGTTTCGTGCACGTTAACCCAACATGGCTTATGCCAATTGGTGTCGTTTTACTTCAACCCTTATCCATTTATACATGACGAAATCACCATTTTCCATTTGTTTCTATTCATTTAGGCCTACTTACAAAGTGGCCATTCAAAGGTTCATTTTATATATGTCATCTATGACCAAATGTCCATTTCGCTTTTTTTTTTTTTGATATATTTCGACCCGTACCACTTCGTGTCAGAACCAAAGTTCGAATACAACCTTCTCCGTAATTGTAACCGAGAATTAAATACATATCTTACAAAAAGGGTGTAAGCTTTACTTACCTCTCATCCGGTTTACGCTTTTTGTCTCGTACTTGATTTGTTTGACCCGCTTTCTCCCCAAGCCTCACCTAGCTTGTTAAGCGCCAACTAGTATTTGTCATTCACAAGGTGGTTAGTTTAATCATGACTTAGTACGATTATTCCACCTTACGCATTTCTATATCTAATTATCATTCATCACATCGTAGGTCAGTTTGACTTTTTAAAAGTCAAATGCCCATTAGTATACTAATTGCATATTCGAGTTCATCAACTAGTTTTAGCATTCTTTAATTACCCGGTAGGCGTTATCTTTAAGCCATCGTTTTAACCAAAGTTCTAACCAAGTTTATCACATTTCAATCAATTTAATTAGTTCAAGCGATTATCAAGACTAATTTATTCATTCATTCATTTCACAAGAACTAAGGATCTTCATCTATAAGTGAGACTCGTTCATCATATCACTAGCATTCATCCCAACATTTATAAAAATCAAGTTCTTCATATGAACTAATATACTACACGATTTCATACATCTACTTATATGAACGAAATTACCAATTTCATCATATCATACAAAAACCCACTTCAAGTCATGCATGAGCTCTCACTCAAACTTATAGTTTGTTCAAGCATCTAACTTCAACTATCAATTATGACAATTTTTAGAACAAATATATCATCATCTTCGCTATTTAGTCAAAACCCGCTTCCTAGTTTACTTGTTAATCACTTACAAGCAACATTATATCAAATTCTTCATAATTTTATCATAACTAACGAAATTAGGCATACATAAACATCTAATTTCATCTCTGGATCATAATCCATCAATTTATTCGCAAGTACCCTACTTGTCACAAATTTCAACTTTAACCAATCTAGGTTTTATGACATACCTTATGGTCCCCATGACTAGGTGATCGTTTCTACACATTCATGCATCGATTTAGGGCTCGAATCAAGCTCCAATTTGATGAATTTGTTGAACTAGGGTTTCCCCCTTCCTTTTGTCTCCTGGTCGATGTCGCACACACACACACACACTTGGTGTGTGTGTTGTGTTTTATTTCTAGTTTTAATTAAAACTAGTTTCCTTCTTGGCAACATTAGTCCCCCTTGTTTCATTATTATAAAAGAAACCATAACTTCATAGTTTAACATTTTAATTACCCATCACCAACTAGGTTAGTTGTTCCTAGTTAACTTAGTGGGTTTGTGGAGTTCATAACCCGTTTTAAATTTTTAAGTCCCGTTAACTCGGGCCCCCCTTTTTTTAATAAACTTATTTCCTTAAAAGCATTTATTCACGTTTTATTAAATATTAGGTTTATTTATTTAGATCCTAATATTTACCGGGTTACTTTTACCACTAACGGTACTTTACCCGCCTCTTAGTATTAACGGGGTTTGATTACCAAACCCGTTTTCGTGGTGTTACAAGTCTACCCCCCTTAAAGAGGTTTCGTCCTCGAAACCTTTCTTACGTACTTTACTAGTTTAGATCATCCGAACCTTAGCTTTGGTGATCATTTGAACCTTGCTCGCACATAATACTCCTACCAGGAAAGTATGATAATGTGCTTTTGGTTTCAAAGCGTATACACCTTTTATGTGTATGGCCTCGCAGGCCGATACTTTCATTTTGTATTTCTTATTCTTGCCATTTGTTTGACCGAGTTGTCATCTGATCACTCGGTTATATTTATTTTCATTATGTTTACTTCAAGTTAGTCTTATTTCAACAGGCGCTTTATATAGGTGATAAGTCGTAACACTACTCCGACTTTCAAGGGTTTTACCGGCCAGACTGATTAGTCGCCGTCATCATACTTCCCATCCTTAGGGTATATCTTATTGCCAACCCGGCCTTTTATTATCTCTTCGCTTTTAACTCATTTACTTAACTTAGCAAAACCCATCGCTTTTATACGAACTTTATCTCCCGTTATTAATTTACGCCGGAAGTTACAACCAGTTTCCTCGTCTTTTACTATTGACCCGTAGGTTCTTTCACTTAGCCTCGTAGGTTATATTCTTTAGATTTTCAACTTTTTACCTTTTTAAGGTGAAACCCCGACAATTCGTTTCTTTCTATCTGTGACCCAAAGGTCTTCTTGGTCCCGTAGACCTTATCACTACGTTTAATCCCGTAGGTTATGATGATCCCGTAGATCATCTTTTATTATTCAAATGTATATATACTTATATAGCTCAAAGGCATCCCTTGTTACGTTTGGAACCATTTGTTTTCGCTTTTTGAACCTTAGTTGGTCTTGACCGTAGTCTAAGACTTCATTTGTTTACTTTCGGACTGACATTCTGACTTATGACTTCTAACGTTGCTTACGCGTCAGTTTGTCCTACACTTACCGTTACCCGGTTCTTACCTATACTTCTTTACGACCCATTACCTGGGTTCTTTATCTTAGGGTTTTTAACATTTTTGTTTCGCTAGTTTCGTTTTTCCTATATATATTCCTTTATGACCCATCACATAGGTTCATTAATGTTTCGCGCTTCCATTATTCGGTTTGCGCTTACTTGCACTACCAAGTTTTTATACCTTATTTATCTCGTTTGACTTGTTCGTGTGAAATTTCATCACTTGTGAACATCAAACTCCATTCTTTATTCGACCCGTTCAACTTTAAAATAGTTTAGCGTAGTTATTAACATTTCTGTTTGCAAATTCTCATTGTCTTTTAGTCATAACTCATATTCCGAGTCTTTTGACTTTCTATTTCGCGTTCCCGTCTCTTGGTTTACGCATTCTTTCCAAATCCTACCCATTCATCGGGTATCTTTACCGTAATCATTTTCAAGTAACCATTCTTATATGGTTTTAGACGTTATTTTAATTTATTTGGTCGTCTTAGCGAGATCCATCGCTTTTATTCATTCAAGTCCTTTATTCTTTATTCAATTTGTTTAACTTGCCCATGTGAATTTCATCACTTGTGACAGTCAAAATTTTATCCCTATGCCTTAGCATTCCTATTGGTCGGTCTGTATTTTCTTTTTACTTGATCCTTGTCCCTTCTCTCGGGCTCGTTATTCTTACGTAATACGCTTCCGTCATCCGACTTACGTTTACGTTTACTATCAAACATCTTACTTATTTGATTCATTTGGGTACCATTTAAGTTAGTCCCATTCACCCCACCCTTACTACATCGGACATAAATGTGTCCATCATAAGAAGTTCATGGTACCACGTGTTCACTACTTACTTGGCCAGAGTAAGCGATCAACACCTGGTATACATGACCTTTTTATAATTTTCACATTCACCCCATGTAAGTAATGCCTCTATTTGTTTTTCTTGGAAACAATATCCCGGATAGGTTTTCTATTCAGGTTTTTCCAAGTTTTCAATCTACATATGCAACTTTCAATCTCTACGTATTTGTTGCATATTACTATTTATGCAATAATTTAAAACGTGCACCTGATAATGCTTGGTCTAACAGGCTCCCCTTGCCATTAACTTATTCGCAATCGTTGCGCGATTTAGGTCCTTGGTGAGCGTGCTCTATTTGTTATACTTTGGACCGTTCCTTTGTCAAATCCATGATTTGTTAAACTCTCGCTATCTTCATATGCGAGTGTCCTTCAATCAAAACATATACAACAGTTAGTAATTTCGACATTAAAAGATGCCCGTATTATAATACAAGGCTTTTCTACTATACGCATCAACGCGTGTAATTTCGTTGACTGTATCTATTCTATATCGTTTTTATTGGTGTAACGTGTATTACACGATAACCATATGTGTTGTTCTCAACATTTTAATCATACTAAACCATTAATATACATGTACTTACCAGATTTGCGATCAAGCCTCGAACCGAACACACTTTATTCTTTAACCATGAGCTCCGATTACCAACTTGTAACACCCTTGCTTGTTAAATACAATATTTTATATAAGTTTCGTAAAAATGCATGTTTTTACGATTACACATAAGTATGTCAATACGAGTTTACTAAAACTTTTACAATTTAAAAGTTTGAACAACTTAATGTAATTGAATTCGTCGTTTAAAAGATACGACGAAACAACGCGCGGAAGCTTTTAACTTTATCGTGTTCGGTTCTTCTTCGAGCTTGATCTTCATCCGGACACTCTTGGCAATCACCTATGATCAAAACCAACTTAAAAGTTAGTTTTGATAGTTAAATAACAAGTTTAAACAAGTTATATGGGTCAAACAAACAAATTTAAACATTTTTCATGTTCAGGGGGGCTAGGCGTCACGCCTAGGGGCTAGACGCCCCACCTAGCCCCCTTTTTGGCAGATTGTTCTTAATATGTCGCTGTACATACCCAGCATGACCCGATTTCACGGAAACGAGCATAACTCTCTCGTTTTTAATCCGTTTTACGCGATTCTTTTTCCTACGCGTCCGTAATTTAATTCTCCATCATATGGAGTTAAAATCCAACATCCAACATAATAAATTTTGAGACTTCTAAGCCTTCGACTCGTTACCTTTTTACCAAATTTTAACCCGTTTATGCATTTTATCAAACAAACATGTTTGTTTGATCCCAAATTCTCATGACCTTTATATTTTCGATATATCCTACTATATTAGGTTCAAGTCATGGGTTTCTTATGCAAATCCTAACCTATTTCGCATATATATTTGTTTTGACCCGTTAAGGGTATTCAACATTTGCAAGCTTTAAATCACACTTCTATTAGTTTACATCCTATCCCCATTTTTATACGTATCCCAAGGACTCCATTTAACAAAACGCTTAACTCTAAACAACTCTTAAAGGTTGTTTGCCCAATTTACTCCTCAAGGGCTTTTTGGTCAATTTTAGTCCTTCTTTTTGTAACGAAGGACTTTCGCTATTAGTTGACCAAAATATCACTTCTAACTACATCCTTACATTTGCGTACCTGGATCGGGTCAGTCTATTGACCCGTTTTAATACCTTGTTTCAACAATTTGCTATTTCATAACAACTCTAATTCGTAAGCCGCTTTTTCCTGTAAGCATAAGACTCGACAAGTGCTTATTAGTCGTGATTTATCAAATGGTATTAATATTGCCATTTGACCCGTTTAGTCTAAACGACCAAACATTTTGCGCTTATATTCCAATGGTATTTATTTACCCTTTTATTAAGTAAGTCATTTCGGATTCCTTACCATTTAGTTATGACTTTTAAATCCGTTTCGTACACGTTAACCCAACATGGCTTATGCCAATTGGTGTCGTTTTACTTTAACCCTTATCCATTTATACATGACGAAATCACCATTTTCCATTTGTTTCTATTCATTTAGGCCTACTTACAAAGTGGCCATTCAAAGGTTCATTTTATATATGTCATCTATGACCAAATGTCCATTTCGCATTTTTTTTGATATATTCCGACCCGTACCACTTCGTGTCGGAACCAAAGTTCGAATACAACCTTTGTCGTAATTGTAACCGAGAATTAAATACATATCTTACAAAAAGGGTGTAAGCTTTACTTACCTCTCATCCGGTTTACGCTTTTTGTCTCGTACTTGATTTGTTTGACCCGCTTTCTCCCCAAGCCTCACCTAGCTTGTTAAGCGCCAACTATTATTTGTCATTCACAAGGTGGTTAGTTTAATCATGACTTAGTACGATTATTCCACCTTACGCATTTCTATATCTAATTATCATTCATCACATCGTAGGTCAGTTTGACTTTTTAAAAGTCAAATGCCCATTAGTATACTAATTGCATATTCGAGTTCATCAACTAGTTTTAGCATTCTTTAATTACCCGGTAGGCGTTATCTTTAAGCCACCGTTTTAACCAAAGTTCTAACCAAGTTTATCACATTTCAATCACTTTAATTAGTTCAAGCGATTATCAAGACTAATTTATTCATTCATTCATTTCACAAGAACTAAGGATCTTCATCTATAAGTGAGACTCGTTCATCATATCACTAGCATTCATCCCAACACTTATAAAAATCAAGTTCTTCATATGAACTAATATACTACACGATTTCATACATCTACTTATATGAACGAAATTACCAATTTCATCATATCATACAAAAACCCACTTCAAGTCATGCATGAGCTCTCACTCAAACTTATAGTTTGTTCAAGTATTTAACTTCAACTATCAATTATGACAATTTTTAGAACAAATATATCATCATCTTCGCTATTTTGTCAAAACCCGCTTCATAGTTTACTTGTTAATCACTTACAAGCAACATTATATCAAATTCTTCATAATTTTATCATAACTAACGAAATTAGGCATACTTAAACATCTAATTTCATCTCTGGATCATAATCCATCAATTTATTTGCAAGTACCCTACTTGTCACAAATTTCAACTTTAACCAATCTAGGTTTTATGACATACCTTATGATCCCCATGACTAGGTGATCGTTTCTACACATTCATGCATCGATTTAGGGCTCGAATCAAGCTCCAATTTGATGAATTTGTTGAACTAGGGTTTTCCCCCTTCCTTTTGTCTCCTGGTCGATGTCGCACACACACACACACTTGGTGTGTGTGTTGCGTTTTATTTCTAGTTTTAATTAAAACTAGTTTCCTTCTTGGCAACATTAGTCCCCCTTGTTTCATTATTATAAAAGAAACCATAACTTCATAGTTTAACATTTTAATTACCCATCACCAACTAGGTTAGTTGTTCCTAGTTAACTTAGTGGGTTCGGGGAGTTCATAACCCGTTTTAAATTTTTAAGTCCCGTTAACTCGGGCCCCCTTTTTTTAATAAACTTATTTCCTTAAAAGCATTTATTCACGTTTTATTAAATATTAGGTTTATTTATTTAAATCCTAATATTTACCGGGTTACTTTTACCACTAACGGTACTTTACCCGCCTCTTAGTATTAACGGGGTTTGATTACCAAACCCGTTTTCGGGGTGTTACACTTAACCTCCAACTACACAAAGTGTTTCATAAACTCATGAATTGGGTGAAACCCAATTCCTACAATTCATCAAAACACAAAATTGAACTTACCACTCTATTGGGTATGTTAAGCTACTCGAAAATTTGAAGACATGCAGTCGATTAGCTTCGAATTTCCTTGTTGATTTGATGAATCTTGCAAGAACAAGGGTTAAACCTTGTTTCCTCTGCTCTGGTCGATCCAAAACACGCACGAGAGGGGGTGTTTTTGGTTTAAACCCTATTAATCCCTTTAATTACAATTTTTCACATTAACCCCCTCATAGATTGATAGGTATTTAATTTAGGCGTGTTCCATGGTTTCAACTATTATTTATCACAATTCAGCCCCTCTTTAATTCCTTTATTGTCATTTTGCATATTTTTCATTCTTTTCAAATCTTCCCTTATTTTTACTAAACTTAACTAGTTAAGTTAATCAATAAATAATTTATCATGCATTTTTGGGGTGTTACAATTTATATCAAAATGGTTCTGGTTGACTTTTGCAGGATTAATTTATTTTTTAATCTTTAATTTTAACCTTTTTCTTTTCCTAAATGGGTCTACATATTCTCACACCTAAGGGCCTATTTCCACACCCTTTGAGACGCCTCGTCTAGGCCTAGATGGGGCGTCTAGGGTTTCTGTTTCCAACCAGATTGCAAACCTCGTACAAGGTTAAATCAATCACATTAGATGGGGCGTCTTGGCCTAGACGATAGCCGTATACGACAGAGGAAGACGCCTCGTCTAGGCCTAGACGGGGCGTCTTGAAGACTGATTAAACATGTTGTCTCGCACGTGAATAAAGTAATACTACAGGTATAGAGCTGTACGAGGCATATGTATTGGAATTCAAACTGTTGAAATAGGGACATGCAGAGCATTCTTTAACCATCAAAAAATCATCGAACTTCTCTGCTTCTTCTTTGCCTTCTGTTTGATATCATTCAAATGTACTGAAATGTCATCATACTGGGACGACAACTACTTATTTGGTCCGTATTTTGGCGAGTCATGGGCGACCGAAGTCGATCCGGTAACAGTTATTAGCTTAAATTACTTGTTGTTTAAATTATTTACCAATGATGATACCGTTTTTAGGAGGAGACTGGCGTTCCCGATTCTAACAAGCAAGAGGAGGTTGTGTCTAGTGTACAAGGAAATCAAAACAGACCGTTTCTAGATTTGAACACGCATCCCCCAGTTGATGAAACATCCCATGTAGATGACTCTCATGTTATCTGGCGCAGCAAGGGTATCCAGATTATGTATACGTGTGTGAATATTCTTACGTGCAACAACACTATCCAGATAGATACGGAGGAGACGGTGGTCATCATCAATTCATTTCCCTGAGCAATCCTTACAAAAGTTACAATGCATCACAGTCTTTGTACGTTCAAGAAAACTATCCGGACGGTGAAGGATATGGTGGTGAGGCACCCCCCACATATCACTCTGTTACATGTTCGATAGGGTGCCATTTGTCCAGATTGTTGGTATGACGCCTACCAGCTATTTGTTTTGTATCGTGCATGCCGTTATCTGTAAAGAACGGAGTGATAACTTTGTATGGGTGCCTGAGAGGATCAAGTCAATGTTGGATGAATGTATGGAGCCACATGTGATTGTAACGGACAGAGACCTGACCCTAATGAACGCGTGTGCTAAAGTATTTCCAAATGCCTCTAGGTATCTTTGTAGGTTTCACAAACAACAGAATATTTGTAAGCACTCCAAGAGCGCCTTCACAGAAGAAGATTGGCAAAAAAAAATTATCATTCTGGGGGACATTATGTGATTCTCCATCAGTACCCATATACGAGTACCACTTGCCCAACCCGCACAAGCGACTTGTGGAGTGCAAACGTTCAAGTAAGTTTTTTTAATAACATATGACTGACCTATGTACATTTAATTAATTATTTTTTTTACTTTTTAGGGGTCTTTAAGTACGTGTATGATAACTGGCTGAAAGATTATAAGGAAATGTTCGTCTTTGCATGGACTGATCAGAGTCGTAACTTTGGTCAGCGTACCACAAACAGAGTTGAGAGCCAACACGCCAATTTAAAGAGATACGTCCAAGATAGGAGCTCGTTGGACCATATAGTTGGTTGTGTCCAGTATATAGTTTAAACACAATACGGTGAAATAAGGAAGAGTTTTCGAGAAAGCATCGAAAAATAATTAACCACCACAGAAACCCGCTGTTTGACCACCTACGTGCTTGTAGGCTGGAAAAGTACGTACGTGAAGGTAATAATTGTTAAACATACAACACTTTTGTGATATATGTCCGTTAATCATGTGTCTTAAACAGTGCATTGTTTTAATCGTGCTGAGCGTCCGATTCAACTCGAAGACGTAGACTTCTTCAGGAGGAAACTAAAATTACAACCATGTAAATTGATAGATGATGACGTTGACGTGTTAGAAGAGCTCAATATTGTTAGACAACAATTAGAGTCGCACCCCCTACTCAGAAAAAAACTTATTTTCAAAGATTAAAGCGGTGTTGACTCCAAACAAATCTACCAAGAAACCACCGGTTGTCCAACAAAATACTCGTGGACGACCAACAACAAAGCAAGTAAAACAAAGGTTAGACGAGGCCGCCCGTATAGACGAAGAATTAAGATGCCTAGACTTCGTTATTTCATTCTTGTGGATTGTCGTGGCACCGTCTATTTGAGTTAGCACACACGCCGAGATACAGGGAGCTATTGGTCGACTTTTTATCGACGTTCACATTTCACCTCCTCGGGCTGACCAGCCGCCTGCACAACCACAGGCTCCTCCCCCTCCGCCTGAGGTTTATTTCAGGCTTGCTAGTGTTTGGCGTTCGATGACACTAGCAGAGTTTGCGGTTCATAGCAGTTTATACTTGCAGGACGAGATCGCTACAGATGTTTATGCGCAGGGGCTAGAAGTGGTTGATTGACCCGCTCTTTTAGGATTTTGGGAGATGGTTGCGGGGGCAGATACTTAGGAGCACGGCAAGGCGAAGGGGAGGATTTCACATGTTGATGACCCATTGTACAGGTACGTACGTTTATTACAGTCATAATTCTCGTGTTTCGCTAACACTATCTGCAGGTATCTACATAGGATGCTCTCTACTTCTATTACGGTTGGCGGCCACAGCAGTGAGTGGTGTACGAGCACTGGCCTCTTTTTCTTTTATCGTTTGTTGTACAGGAGGCCGTGCGCACTTGCAGACGGTCTAGCCCAGTACTTCGCTTTCGCTCATCACCGGCAGGAGATTTTTGTATAGCGGCGCGTACGTGAGCGTCATTGCCCATTCATTAGGTCATTTACCGGAGGAGGACGCACACTTATGGCCGGCCATAGCGCCGAAGCGGATTGGTTTTCCGATGTTGTGGGGGATGAAGCTCATTAATAGGTTCAACGTCATCGGCGAGCGGTTTAAAACCCGCGAAGGTCACGTATGGGTTCCGGAGGACCTACTGGGCACTTCGATCCAGTCTATCCTCCGCCAGATGATGCAGCGGTCGTGCAGGAGCCTTCGGTGGATTTAGACGGACCAGCGATGCCACAGCACCACCACCTCCCGGGGACGCCCTAGTTTCCACAGCACGTGATTCCAGGTCATGCCCCGGGAGCTGTAGCAGATCCGTGTTTATGACTCAACGTTGACATGCTTATGGATTTGATGGGTTGGTTGGTTCGGGAGGCGTAGGATAGACGAGAGAGAAAGGGGTTACATGTCATATCGCTCCCACCACCTCAATCACCACATCAGCAGCAACAACAGCCAGATTCAGATTTAGATTCGGACCCGGAGGCATAGACCAGCTGCATGTTCATATTTCGGTATTTAGTATTCAGTTGTAGTTTATATTTTGTTATTGATGTACAAACTTATCTTGTATATATTGTTTGTCTTAAATTGTTATTTCGTAATAAATGGTAAAAATCTTGACATTGAAATATAATACGGAAACAATATAATTTTCCAAATGTTAAATAATATTTAAATGATATAATATTTGAATTCTTTTTAAATGTTGAAAACAGTATAACATGTAAACAATATAATATTTTAATGGAAGGGTAATATTTGAAAAAGTAAAATGTTAAAAACAATGTAATATTTAAACGATCGAATATTTTTAAAGGGCCGATCTTGAAAACGGTAAAATATTTTAATACAAAAAAATAAAAATGTTCTTAAAAAATAACTCAAATTACCCAACCAAAACACTTATTTTTCACTCAAAAAACATCACCCTCTAAAAAACATCAAATTACCCCACTAAAACACCCGTTTTTCAACTAAAAAAAACACCAACCTGCAAGATGCCTCGTCTAGACCTATACGGGACGTCTAAACCCCTTAAATTTTGTGCCCGACATCTCACTCAGAGACCCATGATTTCAGTGCCTACACGCCCCGTATAGGTCTAGACAAGGCGTCTAGGGCATCAAAAGTGTGTAGGCATGGAGGGGGTGTGAATAGATTGAGCCTTCTAAATATACAGTGACAGATGATATTGATTTTGTTTTTTTTGTTTTTTATTTTTTATTAATTTAAGTAGCGACTAAATATATTAGCAATGGAATCTTGTTTACAAATTATAACCGGTGAATTATGTCCCGTCTCAGTAACAATGGAAATTGGAGACTTTTCTTCACACTAATACGTCACAACTTAGCAACATGTAAACAGCCCTAGCCAATACTCCTTTTTTCTAGCGTTACAAAACTAATTTTTTGGCTTATCAATGTATTTCTAAAACTAGAGTTCTAAACAAACAGTTTCTTACTTAAATTAAAAAGAAACTTTAAAAAACTCAAAACAGCAGATTTTGTGTGAATTCACAGCATTGGCCGGTTGCCAATTTTGTTGACCCCAATATAGGGGTGTATTAACATATAAGGAAAAGATCAAATAGGAAGTTTATTTTGTCTAGGAAGTGTAGGAAGCAATAGGATTAGGACATGTGGCAACATTTAAAATAAAGAAAAATTGTATTTTAGTCAATCCAACCATTTTTTCTTCCTTTTCAAAACCCAGTAACTTCAAAACCCACAATCTTCAACCATTTCTTCACTTTCTATCTCAATAATCACTACATTATAGTGCGATTTTCATCACAAATCAATGATTCAAACACCCGATCAACGTGTTCTTCAGCTTTTTTGAAGAAAACCCAATTTAATTTCATAAAAAATCTCGTTTTTTCCGGTGATTTTGGAGATAATCACTCGATTCGTTCGATTCGAGCGCTGATAAGTGTTTCAATCATTCAAACTTCATCAATTGTTGAAGAAATCATTTAGATCCATATAAGAAATTCTTTAATTTCATTTTTACGATCTGGGTTTTTGATTTAGTCATTGCGTTTTACGATCTTGGCGGGGGTCCCAGGGGCGACAGCCCCTGGTGGGGTCCAAGGGGCGGCAGCCCCTGGCGGGGTCCAAGGGGCAGAGCCCCTGGCTGGGGTTGACAGTGTTTCTGGTTCTGTAAACAACAGGTTCTGGAAAACTGCATTCGTAGACAATGTTTCTGGTTCTGTAAACAACAGGTTCCTATTAAATTGTTGTAATAAAAATGCATCAGAAAAATTAATTTTCTGTAAATTGCCTCTGGAAAACTGCATTCGTAGACAGCGTTTCTGGTTCTGTAAACAACAGGTTCTGGTCATTGCGTTTTAGTTAGATTCTGGTTCTGTGAACAACAGTTTCTGGTCATTGCGTTTTAGACAGTTTCTGGTTCTATGAACAACAGTTTCTGGTCATTGCGTTTTAGACAGTTTCTGGTTCTATGAACAACAGTTTCTGTTCATTGCGTTTTAGACAGTTTCTGGTTCTGTGAAGAACAGTTTCTGGTCATTGCGTTTTAGAAATAAAACATTTTTGAAGTGTTTTTACTCATTGCGTTTTAGGTAAACACATTTTTATGTGTATTCAGTTCATTGCGTTTTAGAGAGAACAGTTTCTTTTGTGTTTTTAGGCCATTGCGTTTTAGAAATAAGACATTTTTACGTGTTTTCTAAGCATTGCGTTTTAGAAATAAGACATTTTTAAGTGTTTTCTGGTCATTGCGTTTTAGAAATAAGACATTTTTAAGTGTTTTGGGTGCATTGCGTTTTAGAAATAAGACATTTTTAAGTGTTTTGGGTGCATTACGTTTTAGGTAAAACACATTCAGTCCATTGCGTTTTATAAAGTACACTTTCTTTTGTGTTTTTAGGCTATTGCGTTTTAGAAATAAGACATTTATTTGTGTTTTCTGGTCATTGCGTTTTAGAAATAAGACATTTCTTTGTGTTTTTTGTGCGTTGCGTTTTAGAAAAAGTCATTTTTTTTATGTTTTTTTTTTTCATTGCGTTTTACGCAACTGGGTTTTCTCCATTGCGTTTTACCCAACTGGGTTTTCAAAAAAAAATTTCAAAAATATAGCAATAGTATACTCGTTTTAAAGATAAAAAAAACGCTGATTTTTTTGGTGCAATTTTTATAAAAAAAAATAATGTCGTATGAAAAAGTTATTAACGTTTAAAAAATGGGGAGGTATTAGAGGAGAGAGAAACTATTGTGTTGGATTGACTAGAATGTCCCTAACAAACCCACGCGTCTCTTTTTTTTTTTTGCTTCAATTTCATTTATTTAATCTTAGCCCTTGATTAATTAAATGGATGGTTAAGATCACTTCCTAGCCTTCCTAGCCAAATAAACTTCCTATTATATCTCCACCCTAACATATAAAAGGATTTCAATTTGAAGTTAGATGTTATTCGATACACATTATACGGAAGCCCTAAATGTCTTGTAAATTAAAACCTAACTAATGAGAGCCATGTGCAAGAGTTATTTGCCCATAAAAAAATATACGCAAAGTGACTACAATTAGTATGCATAAAAAAATTCAATTTTACTTTTGGTGGGTCTAGATGTAATTGTAAGGCTTTTGTGTAGTGTTTTTAAACCAGGTGATCCGCCAGTCATAAAAACAAAAACAAAAAAGAAGGAAAAAAAAAAAGCTGGGTGTTTGAATTTAGTTGCAGGTTTTTAAACCATTGAGTTGGGTTTTTTTAATGAAGTTGGGTGATTGAATTTAGTTGCAGGTTTTCAGTAAGGAAGAAGATGACGTTTGGCGTTTGAAAAAAATGCTCTTTCAGTCCTGAAGTTTGGTTTTATATAAAAAGGGTGTGCCTGTTGGCACACTAAAGTGCATATTGCCACACCAAACCCTAGCAAAATTAGGGTTTATCTACGCAGCGTATAGGTCAATACGCAGCGTATATACGCTGCGTATTGACCAATACGCTGCGTAGATAAACCATGGATCTCAGTGCCTAATAACCAATCATTGCACAGAAAACAAGGTTTATATACGCTGCGTATAGATCAATACGCAGCGTATATAAACCATCTGAAAATTTGGGGTCATTTTGGTGAGTTTGAAGCATCAGATTTTTACAAGGTTTATATACGCTGCATATAAGTCTATACTCAGCGTATATAAAGGGTGGTAAAATTATTTTTAACCCTAAACCTGTGGTAATTTTATCTTTTTAACCCTTATAGTTTATATATGCTGTGTATAGACCTATACACAGCGTATATAAAGGTCTGAAAATGTCATTTATACCCTTGTATTGAGGCTATACGAAGCCAAATACAAGGGTAGCTGTGTCATTTTTGTCTCATACGCTGCGTAGGGATCTATACGCAGCGTATATAAAGCTCCATTTTTTGTATTTTTTTGTGTATTCCATTGTTTATTTAAAAAAAAAAGAAAATTAACACCTGATACGATACGATATAACACCCGTATAGGCCTATATGTGTGATTTAGGTCCCGTATTGACCTCGTATAAGCCTATAAGTGTGATATCGTATCGTATAGGTGTGATTTAGATCCCGTAATGACCTCGTATAAGCCTATAAGTGTCATATCGCATCGTGTAGGTGTGGTATAGGTCACGTATTGACCTCGTATAAGCCTTTAAGTGTGATATCGTATCGTATAACGTAGTATAGGTCACGTATTGACCTCGTATAAGCCTATAAGTGTGATATCGTATCGTATAGGTGTGATTTAGATCCCGTATTGACCTCGTATAACCCTATAAGTGTGATATCGTATCGTATAGGTGTGGTTTAGGTCCCGTATTGACCTCGTATAAGCCTATAAGTGTGATATCGTATCGTATAGCGTCGTATAAGTCACGTATTGACCTCGTATAAGCCTATAAGTGTGATATCATATCGTATAGGTGTAGTATAGGTCACATATTGACTTCGTATAAGCCTATAAGTTTGATATCGTATCGTATAGCGTCGTATAGGTCACGTATTGACCTCGTATAAGCCTATAAGTATGATATCGTATCGTATAGGTGTGGTTTAGGTCCCGTATTGACCTCGTATAAGCCTATAAGTGTGATATCGTATCGTATAGATGTAGTATAGGTCACGTATTGACATCATATAAGCCTATAAGTGTGATATCGTATCGTATATCATAGTATACGTCCCGTATTGAACTCGTATAAGCCTATAAGTGTGATATCGTATCGTATAGGTGTGGTTTAGGTCCCGTATTAACCTCGTATAAGCCTATAAGTGTGATATCGTATCGTATAGCGTCGTATAGGTCACGTATTGACCTCGTATAAGCCTATAAGTGTGATATCGTATCGTATAGCGTCATATAGGTCAATACGGGACCTATACTACGTTATACGATAGGATATCACACTTATAGGCTTATACGAGGTCAATATGTGACCTATAATACATCTATACGATACGATATCACACTTATAGGCTTATACAAGGTCAATATGGGACCTAAATCATATATATAGGCCTATACGGGCGTTATATCGTATCGTATCGGGTGTTAATTTTCTTTTCTTTTTATAAATAAACAAAGGAATACACAAAAAAAATACAAAAATGGAGCTTTATATACGCTGCGTATAGATCCCTACGCAGCGTATGAGACAAAAATGACACAACTACCCTTGCATTTGGCTTCGTATAGCCTCAAAACAAGGGTATAAAGAACATTTTCTGACCTTTATATACGTTGCGTATAGGTCTATACTCAGCTTATATAAAGGGTGGTAAAATTATTTTTAACCCCAAACCTGTGTTAATTTTATCTTTTTAACCCTTATAGTTTATATACGTTGCGTATAGACCTATACACAGCGTATATAAAGGTCTGAAAATGTCATTTATACCTTTGTATTGAGGCTATACGAAGCCAAATACAAGGGTAGTTGTGTCATTTTTGTCTCATACGCTGCGTAGGGATCTACACGCAGCGTATATAAAGCTCCATTTTTGTATTTTTTTTGTGTATTCCATTGTTTATTTATAAAAAAAAGAAAATTAACACCCGATACGATACGATATAACACCCGTATAGGCCTATATGTGTGATTTAGGTCCCGTATTGACCTCGTATAAGCCTATAAGTGTGATATCGTATCGTATAGGTGAGATTTAGATCCCGTATTGACCTTGTATAAGCCTATAAGTGTCATATCGTATCGTGTAGGTGTGGTATAGGTCACATATTGACCTCGTATAAGCCTTTAAGTGTGATATCGTATCGTATAACGTAGTATAGGTCACGTATTGACCTCGTATAAGCCTATAAGTGTGATATCGTATCGTATAGGTGTGATTTAAATCCCGTATTGACCTCGTATAACCCTATAAGTGTGATATTGTATCGTATAGGTGTGGTTTAGGTCCCGTATTGACCTCGTATAAGCCTATAAGTGTGATATTGTATCGTATAGCGTCGTATAAGTCGCGTATTGACTTCGTATAAGCCTATAGGTGTGATATCATATCGTATAGGTGTAGTATAGGTCACGTATTGACTTCGTATAAGCCTATAAGTGTGATATCGTATCGTATAGCGTCGTATAGGTCACGTATTGACCTCGTATAAGCCTATAAGTATGATATCATATCGTATAGGTGTGGTTTAGGTCCCGTATTGACCTCGTATAAGCCTATAAGTGTGATATCGTATCGTATAGATGTAGTATAGGTCACGTATTGACCTCGTATAAGCCTATAAGTTTGATATCGTATCGTATAACATAGTTTACGTCCCGTATTGAACTCGTATAAGCCTATAAGTGTGATATCGTATCGTATAGGTGTGGTTTAGGTCTCGTATTGACCTCGTATAAGCCTATAAGTGTGATATCGTATCGTATAGCGTCGCATAGGTCACGTATTGACCTCGTATACGCCTATAAGTGTGATATCGTATCGTATAGCGTCGTATAGGTCACGTATTGACCTCGTATAAGCCTATAAGTGTGATATTGTATCGTATAGCGTCATATAGGTCAATACGGGACCTATACTACGTTATACGATACTATATCACACTTATAGGCTTATACGAGGTCAATACGTGACCTATACTACATCTATACGATACGATATCACACTTATAGGCTTATACGAGGTCAATACGGGACCTAAATCACACATATAGTAGTGTATCGTATATTATCGTATCGTTTTGCATCGTATCGTATAGTGTATAGTATAAGTATCGTATAGGGGATGTATTTACCAATAATATTGTTTTTTTATAAATAATTTTCTTTTTTAATTTTTATAATTCATAATAGTTGTATTATTTTTAATTTTTATAAGAGTTAATTGCTCGGATGGTCCCTGTGGTTTCACGTTTTTTCGCGTTTAGTCCCCACCTTTTGAAAATAGCATTTATGCTCCCTATGGTTTGTCATTTTGTTACTCGGATAGTCCCCCAACATTTACTCTGGGGACTATCCGAGTAACAAAATGACAAACCATAGGGAGCATACATGCTATTTCCAAACTAACTGACATCTACTCAGGGACTATCCGAGTAACAAAATGACAAACCATAGGGAGCATACCTGCTATTTTCAAAAGATAGGGACTAAACGTGAAAAAACTTGAAACCACAGGGACCATCCGAGAAATTAACTCTTTTTATAATTTATATTTGTATTATTTACCAATAATATTGTTTTTTATAAATAACTTTCTTTTTTATATAATTAAACAAAGGAATACCTAAAAAAATACAAAAATTGAGCTTTATATACGCTGCGTATAGGTCCCTACGCAGCGTATATAAACCCTTGTGTTCTGTGCAGTGATTACTGATAAGGCTCTGAAATCCATGGATTATATACGCTGAGTATAGGTCTATACGCATCATATAGGGTTAACCCTATACGCTGCGTATAGACCTATACACAGCGTAGGTAAACCCTAAGTGTGCAGATAGGCAAACTGGGTGTGCAGATAGTTAGGGCCTTTAAAAATAACATAAAATTTAAAACCTTTTTCGAAAATGCTCTTTCAGTCCATGAAGTTTTGTTTTTAAATATCTAATCTATATATGATAAAATTGAAACTGAATGAACACTAATGTGATTTATTATTTATTTTTTAGAATGAATAGTAATATCATTAAGAGATGAGCAAATGGTATCGGGTATAGGTACCGGTCTCAAATTTACCAAACCGATGTATTTTCGTTACCGGTTCTGCACAGGTATTCACCGGTTTATACTCTCAAATACCGGTGTCGTACCAGTACCGACCGGTACCGAACCGTACCATACTAGGTATATTCGGTACCGGTACCCACTTTTGGGGATTTCGGTAACGGTATTTTCGGTAACGGTATTTTCGGTACCGGTTGGTACCGAGCTCATCAAATCCTGTAGCAACGCAGCAATGCAAGTAATCCGGTCTCAAATTTACCAAACCGGTGTATTTTCGGTACCGGTTCTGCACAGGTATTCACCGGTTTTTACCCTCAAATACCGGTGTCGTACCAGTACCGACAGGTACCGAACCGTACCATACTAGGTATATTCGTTACCGGTACCCACTTTTGGGGATTTCGGTAACGGTATTTTTGGTACCGGTTAGTGGTACCGAGCTCATCAAATCCTGTAGCAACGCAGCAATGCAAGTAATTGCACCGTTTAGATTACTTTTCATACACACAGTAAGTAAATTGTATTTCGTTTGAATGAGGTTTTATATATACAACAACTTATTTTGCTTTCTTTTTTGTCTTTATCTGTAATGAATGACTTGTAGCATGTAAAATTAACTTGGATATTTAGAATATTGATGAGCAAATCGTATCAAATCCTGTAAACGAACCGGTATCGTATCGGTACCAAATTTACTATACCAAATCATTTTCGTTGCCAATTTGGTACCCACCTTTTGGCGTTTTCAGAATGTTTACTTCCGGTTCGACACCGGTCTAGCACCATACCTGTATTTATTGATTTTTACCTTCAAATACCATACCGTATTGTACCGAGCATTTTCGGTACCGGTACCTAATTTCGATGATTTTCTGGATCGGTACTTTCGTTGCCGTTACCGGTACCGAGCTCATCCATATTTTAACGTGTTAGCACCGTAATAACTGAACTGAAAACAACTGAATTTCCAACGTGTAGAACGTGTGGGTCCTATTATTATATATTAGGTTATTTAAAATCGTTTTTTTTATGATGGAGTGATTATCTTTACCACGTCATTTTATTTATGTTTTGATATTCGGTATCTGTTTGCCGTTACTGACACGCCTTTTGTAGTCATTGGGTCCCGCCGCAACGCGCCGGCGGAAAATAACTAGTTTGAATAATTTATAAAACCTAAATTTTATAATATTGTAGTTTCTGTGTTTTTAAGTGTAGTTTATTATTAATATTTAATTAAATAATAATAAAAATAATTATATAATAATTGTTAAATGATTGCGGTTTAGTTAACCCAAAACACCTAGTTAACGTGAAATTTAGTTAATAGAACCGTGTTGAATTGCATTGATGTGACAACATTTTTTTTTAATTAATGGAAAAATCAGTTAACCAATAACACATTGTCTCGGTATGCATGAATCGTAATTGCAAATAGTAAAACTAAGGCTAGACGATATGGGGGAACGCCCCCCCCCCCCCCCCCGCGCGCCCGCGCGTCTTGGATCGTTGCCGAACCCAGCACCGTGCCCCCCTCCCCCCGTCCTCGTCGTGACCGTCGAGTTGAAGACGTTTGAGACGGAGCATGTGAGGACAAAAAATCCCCCTTTTCCGATGATGACCGTTGAAATAAAAAAAAATTATTTCCAATTTCAAAAAAGATCAAACGGTAATTTCCCCCATTTTTATAAAAATCCAAACCAAATTCAAATCCATTCACCATTTTTAACACCTCTTTTCTCACTTTTCATCTACTACAACTCTTCTCTCTCTCTCATTTTTTTATAAACATCTTCACTTTTTATAAAATACTATTCTACCATGGATCCATTCAACAACCCGAACGTCCCCAACAACCCAACCCAACCGAACATCCCGAATGTTTTCTCGGTTCCGGGATACTATCGGACGATAGAACCGAACCAATTCTCTCAATTTTCCTCAAACGCCTTTGTCGCATTCCAAAACAGACCGAACGTTTTTGCTCACCCGCAACAAAGTCAAGTCATACAACAATTGATGATGCGGAGTGTTTTTAATATCCAACCCGTGCAGCCCTCTCAACCCGACGCAACCCACCCGATCCAAACCCGATGAGGATGTCGAAGTTGTTCCCGAGACCCAACCGCAAAAAGGTAAACGAAGAAAAGGCAAGCAAGTTGTGGGTGAGCAACCGTCCAAAGCAAAGGTGAAACCGTGGACGCAACTCGAGGAAGAAGCCTTAGCGAAGCATTACGTAGGCACGTCTACACACCCGATAAAAGGTTCGTAAAAATAAGTTTTTTTTTAATTTATATATTGTAGTATTAGTATTTTATTTTTTTGTAACATATTTTTTTGTAACATATTTTATAGGTAATAATCAAACGGATGAGGGGTTTTGGAAGGCGGTTTTGGCAAAGTTCCTTGAGCTAATGGACCAAGGCCCGTATCGAGATGTCGACTCGGTGTCATCTAAGTGGCGAAAAATGAGCAGGTTCGTCAATAGGTTTTGCGAAGAATATAATAAAATATATTCAAGTGGGCATCGTAGCGGCATGAGTGACGAGGATGTGTTCAAACAGGCGTTAGATCTTTACAAGTCGAACAATGGTACCATGTTCGCACACGTTCGGGCGTGGGAAATTATGCGAACGCATCAAAAATGGGTGCCGATTCCGAACGAGGTGGAGATGGTGAAGCGCCAAAGGACATCGGAATCCGGTAGTTATAGCGCTGGCGGATCGGATGCGAGATGTCACATAAACTTAAACGATGAGGCCGAGTTCGACGAAGAAGAATACGCCGTAAAAGAATCGGAACGTCCCCCGGGCTGGGACACATCAAAGAAGGAGCAGGCGAAGGAGAAAGAAAAGCAAAAGGTCGACCCGAAGATGGACGAGTTTATAACCCAATTTAAAACGTACACCGAGGTCACGGCCCAAAAGGCGAGGGCGAAGGAGCGGGCCATCGAAGAAAAGACACACGTGGCGGGAGAAAAGTTACGCGTGGCGGGAGAAAAGATTCGATTGTCCGATGATAAGGTTCGGCTCAAGGAGTGGGAAATATTAACGATGGATGTTGATAGTAATCCCAAGCCGAAACGTTCTACTTTTATAAAACTACAAAACGACATCATGAAGAAGCATCAAAGTGGTTGATGTTTTTTAAGTTTATGTTTTTTTTAATTTATTAGGATTTTTTTAAGTTTATGTATTGTTTTTTAATATTAATGAAAATATTTTCTTAATTTATTTGTTAAATGTTAAAAAAAAGTGGAAGATTAAAAAAAATAATAAAGTGGTAGGGTAAGATCAACCTCCCATTTCCACTAATTTTGTAGGATGGACCATCCTCACAAGGATGGTGATGTGGCGCCTAAGTGGCGGATGATCCTCCAAGGGAGGATCATCCCATACCATGTATCCAAAGTGTAACACCTCGTGTTTAGAAAGTCAAAGTCAAAGTCAAGATTGAAGTCAAGGGAGACAAGATTGCTAATTGCGATCTGTCACTCCTTGCTCAAATCCTGTTTTGACTTCTTTGACTTGTAGATAGTCTATTTTATGATTTACGTTAGTTGTATTATGTGGAGTACTTATTAATTATCGAGGTTTATTCGATGTTTATCGCATGTTTGATCGCTTTATCGCTATCGCAATCGCACTCGCAACTCGAATTATGCGTTCTAGATATTGTTTAATGTGTGTGTGCCTTATGTGTTACTTGTGCATGTTTATTTATGTTTATGATGTGGTGATTAATCGAAACGCAATCGAAACTCAATCGCAATCGAATCGTAAACGCTAAACGAATATGAAATAAGGATGATTGTATGTTGATATAGTAGTTAGGATTAAAAGTAATTTGACTAGGAAACTATATCGCATCGCAACGCTCGCAATCGCAATCGAAAGAGCAAAACTCGTCGCGCCTTGCACACCAATCGAGTGGCCAGCCGATCGAGCTGCCACCCGATCGAGGTGACACTCGATCGAGCAGTCACCCGATCGGGTTACCACCCGATCGACCAGTCTCTCCCCCCTTTCCTTTTATGGAAAGCCTATAAATACCCCTGTCAACATCACAAACTTACCTTTTCCGCACCTCTCGTCCGACTAGCGCTTCTTGCCCACTTTTTCTCCGATTTCACGCGTTTCTTGTAAGTATTCAACCTAAATCTTGTATTTTCTTGATCTACACGCACTCCTACACCTTTCTATCTTTTGAATCTTAACTTTTAACAGTGAAATCAATAGATTTGAGGTGTTCTAGGATGATGTCATCATGGTGTTCTTATGAACTTCATGTTTTGGCTTCAATCCACCAAGAACAACTTAGATCTGAACGATTTCCACACAAATAAACAAAGATTTTGCATAGATCTAAACATATTCATGGTGAAAAAGGAGTGAAAGATGGTTTCTAACTTTCTTTCAACTCTTTTACACTCAATGCACTTAAAATTGATAAAATCGGAGCTTGCCCTGATCTTCTACTCTTTCTTGTCGAAGTGTTGGTTCAAGATCTGGATTCTATCCACGAGACTACCGTTTTCGGGTTGAACATGAAACACCGTCTCGAACAGTTAACTGGTCGGATTTGGGTGGTTCATGTCCGATCAGATTACCAAGTATGGACGAGGTGTCCGTTGTCCAGCACGTTATCGAATCATCTCAATAAAACGACAACCATCAAAACAACCAAGTGTAAGACGATCAGGTCGACCAGAATGGAGGGTCGCCCGATCGGCTTGCACCTTGGCCCCACACTTAACTCTTATCTCAAACACCTGAAGTTGTGAACATTGAACGAACCACTGTCCGATCGGATTACCACCCGATCGGATTGTCACTCGACTATGCAATGTTCTGACTTCAACACTTAAACAATTTTCAACATGTTCAATACAAACGGACTGCCACCCGACCGGACTACAATCCGATCGAGTGACAAACTGCTGTGAACTTGTTCTCACTGAAGTATCCAACCGACCGGATTGTCGCCCGATCGAACGGTCGTTCGGTCGATCGACCTGAAAGGTAGAGATACTTCTATGTTTTCAAAATGCTACAACAAAAACTTTAAAATTCAAGCCATCATACACAAACACATCCTTCCCAAACGAAGAAACAATCCACTCGAAAGGTCACCCGACCGGATGACCATCCGAGCGGGTTGTCACCCGATCGACTGGCTACCCGATCGGATGGCTATCCGATCGGAGTACCGTCCGATCCTTTGACACACCTCACCCTTTTACGTATCTCTTATCATTATGCTATCGTTCTGATCAGACTAATCTAACTCTAGCGCTCCCTTCAATCCATCATCGCTGTGAGTATACTCGATCCCTTTTTGCTTTACGCACTTTTGGTGTTACATACGTTACTTATTCTAAACCACATCGAACACACTACGCAATACTTTAAACGCTAATCGTTACCGCATGTTATACGTGACTTAATGAATGCTTGTTTGTTATGTTTACACATGGAATGCTGTCTACCTGCCTTAGCAACGATAGTACTGTTTGTTTGGACTCAGCAACTGTTCACTCAGGGGTTGTTAAGGACAATTTGTTACATGGCTCACAGTGGTGAGTGTGTATTACGAACTGCCTTGGGCAGTCAACCCGCAGTCATTGGTATTGATAGGTTCATGTCGATAACTTACGTGCTTCATTTCACACTGTGTACGTGCTGGTTATGCGTAACGATTTCGAACTCTATATACTACTATCAAACTTGTATGCTCACCTTTACACTATGTGTATTGACTTTTACTTTAACGTATGTGACAGGTGCTTAGGATGCTTATGTGTTTAGCTTGCTGTGAAATCGGGGCTAGGAAAGGTCTAGAAACAAATAAACACTGTCTGTATTTGAAATCTGAGTTGTCGGAACAGAACAATTTGACTAGATTTTGCCTGTAATAATTACGTTATCTTTTACGACATGGTATGGGACATGTTGCTTTAAATAATTGGTAATTGTAGTTGTTATGGAAACTTCTGAACAATCTGTTTCGCTCAGTGTCGCGCCCCGATGATTACGCAATCGGTTGGGGAGTGACACAAAGTGGTAGAATAAAGTTTGTGAGGTAATAATTACTATGAAAATGTAAAATACATCATTTGGTGGCACTATTAATAAAGAGTAATTGAAATACTTTTTCAAACTCAATACTTACGTGTTTGCTTTTCACTTTGATTAGTTCAGGGCTAAGGCTAGTGGGTATGGTGAGGGTCATCCTCAAGGAATGGGCTGCCTTGTAGGACGTCACGTCATCGGAAGTGAGGATGGCCCTAAAGGGGATGGACCAAGGGGGAGGAGGATGGAGCCCCACACTATTTATAAAAACAATTAAAAAATATTAAATTGATTTGATTTTAGAGAGAGAGAGAGAGAGGAGAGAGAAAGATGAAAGAGATAGAAGAAGTAGGCCCGTCGCACGCGTCATCCAGCCGTCGGAGAAGACGGGACGCCCGTGAGGGGGGCGGTGTGGGGGTGCGGCACCGGGGCTCGCCGGGGCAGGGCCGACCCCATACCGGGTAGTCTAAACGGTTTGGGGGTTATGGATTGGATCATTAATTATCATATAGGACCATTAATAGATTGCTACATCATCCTCTTGCCTCATTCACCATGGTTGACATGGATTAAACCATGGCAATCATGAACCTCCTTTCCTTTTTTTAATATTTCATTTTAATTTTCACAAAAATAAATTAAAATAATAGAATAGTGGTTTGGATCATAACCACACCCTTAAGGTAGTTGTTTTGAATGATGGATTAGAAATAGATGACAAGAAGCTAATGTGGAGGGTCATGGTGACCATGAGGGTCATGACCACACCCTATAGTCAAATAAAGTCGAGATAACTTTGGTGGTTTGGTGAAATTTTAATTATATATCTTTCTAAAATTACATCTATAATCCTTAACTTTTCACATTGGTTTCTAGGATAGCACGTAACCTGAATGAAGGTTAGCTTTCTTAGATAAGTGAGTATGGAATTACCTCAATACCCTCACTGTTAAATTAATAACTAAAAATTTAAAGGAAATATATTAATGTTTAAAAATTTTTGTGAGACCCACCACCCACTTCATCTTCCCAACTCTTCACCACCATCACCATCTGCAACTTTCACCGCAATACTACCACCACCATAACACCTCCACACCACATAACACCACCACCACCGCCCCCATTTCCTAACCACCGCCATAGCACTGCCACCTCAAACGGTGTAACTTTAGAAAGATAAGGATTATAGGTGAAATTTCACCAAACAAAGGGATTATTTGAGCATTTTTCTCTTAATTAATGTAGTTTTTTAGATGATAATGTCCATACACCGTTTTACACTATTAGTAAAGAATAATTGAAATACTTATTTAAATTCAAGGGTTGTTGGATTTTAATAATCCAAAGTTTCACCAGTTGGTCGATAATAATCCCAACTTAAAAAATTCTCTCTGGCAATCCCAGCTTTTAAGATTTTACTCCCATCGATCCTTTTCTAACTTAGTTATAACCTAGTTAGTTTTTGCTGACTTGGACGCTGACGTGGCACACAACTTTATTATTTGCTGACATGGACAATGATTTGGCACTCTCATCACTACCTCACCTCCACCTTACCATCACCACCACCATCAGCCACCACCACTACCGCCATCTACACCGCCCACCACCACTGTCACCTCCACCAACACTACCGTCATCTCCACCCACCACCACTACCATCTCCACCACCACCATTTACCATTGCCATCTCCATCTGTGTGTGAAGATGACTAGAGAAGATGACCAGAGGCTGCTACCTATGACAAGCTGCCGAACAAGCACCATAGGCTGTTATTAACATGGGTCGCCGGAGAAGATGACCGGACGTTCGCGAAGATGATCGGAGAAGATGACTAGACATTGTACGAATGCTGATTGATGATAAAACGTAAGGTTTCAATTGTCCGGCGACCTCTGGAACTCCGACGAAGGTCAAGTCTTCTTCTCCGGCAACCTCTGCTCACTTTCTCTCTCTAGAAACAATTTTCTCTCTCTAGAAATAGTTGTAAAGGGACAAATGAGAGTGATTCGAATTGATTTTTAGTTAGTGTGGTGATATAGTTGAAGGTGGTTGATGACAGTGTGCAGAAGGTTGGTGGTGGCTAACGGTGGTGGGTGGTTGTGAGGGTTGATAGTGGTGGTTGTGGCTAATGGTGGGGATGGTGGTGGTGGGAATTGGTGGGGATGGAGGTGGAGATAGTGATGCTGCCACATAGAGGTGTACAAAAAAACCAGTTTTAGAACCGAAACCGGAAAAAAAAACCGAAACCATTTTTTTTAACCAGTTTTTTTATAACCGGTTTTAGAACCGAACCGAATCGCCGGTTATAGACCGGTTAGGAATATTCGTCTTCGAAACCGGTTATAAAAAACCAGTTGTTTTGGAATAAACCGGTCGTAACCGGTTGGACCGGTTATTGTTTTGAGTTAAAAAAAACCGATTAGTAACCAAAACCGGTTATAAAAAAAAAAAAAACCAGTTTTTGTTTTTGATGAAAAAACCGGTTCGGTTAATAACAAGAGCCGGTCTTAGAAAAAAAAACGATTTGTACACCTCTGGTGCCACATAAGCAACCAAGTCATCTGCCACGTCACATAACGGTCAACGTAAGCAAAAACTAATTGGGTTATAACTCAAGTGAAAAAAGGATCGATGGGGGCCAACATCTTACAAGTTGAGATTGTCAGATGGAATTTTTGAAATTGGGATTATTATTGGACAACTGGTGAAACTTTGGATTAATAAAATCCAATAACCCTAAATTCAATACTCATTTTGAGGGGTATCGTATATTAATTTAAATACTACAGGTCGACCCGTATGCTAGTTCCTACCATGTCTGAACATTCCTTTAATAATGGTTGCGGCTATTAGAAATCAAATAAATCGTATAACCCATATGTTTTTTGGCGAATTGGAAATAAATAATCCCACCTAACTCAATTTGGCCGATAATAATCCCAAGTCAGTTGTCCATGGCTTTATAGCTTAGTGGCATCTTGGGGGTGTGATAAGACTTTGGGACCAATAGGTCCTTGGTTCGATTCCCACAAAGGGGGTTTTCCCATATTTATTAGGTTTCCTCCTGAATTGGTGTATAGGCATTATGCCTAGTGGAGATGGATATGATCGGGTGGTTTCACTGGTGGCACGATGATACTCCAGTGGTCCGTCAGTGATCCAAATTTGCCGTCAAAAAAAAATAATCTCAAGTCAGTTATTTGCCGATAATAATCCGAACTAGTCAATTTTGTTTTGTAAAATAGTCCGCCGTTAAAATAGCTTAACGGACTTAAGTTTTTTTCCGAATTACAAACCGATGTTTTAGGGCTTTTGATCGGAACGAGGATACGAGTCGATTGATTTAAAACTTACCTTGAAATTGTGCTCGAATGGCTTAATTTTTGTTAATTGAAAGTTTAAACACCCGAATTGAAGCACCGTTTTCGTGGGGTTGGGGGAGTATTTCGAGGTAAGTTTTATATCAATCGACTCGTATCCTCGTTCTGATCAAAAGCCTTAAAACATCGGTTTGTAATTCGGAAAAAAAAAACTTAACTTCATTAAACTATTTTAACGGCGAATTATTTTACAAAAAAATTGACCAGTTCGGGTTATTAACGGCCAATAACTGACTTGGGATTATTATCAGCCAAATTGAATTAGATGAGATTATTTATTTATGTTTTTTTAGTAGTGCTTCTAAGTAGTTTTCTGATGGGAAAGAAGACCCATCCTACTTTCATAGACGGGTTGAGGCTTAGGGTGTCCGGAGTGGTAATCGGTAAAGGGTGGCAAACCCCTTTACCGAGTGGTAAACACCATTGCCAACAAGTGTTTAGTCACCAAAGTTTGCCAAATCGGTGGTGGCATGCCGAATCGGTGAGGGGAGGAAGGAGAGAGAGAGGGGGTGTGTGGGTGGGGTCCATTCCATCTCTCAAACAATCACACATTTTTCCTTTTTTTTTAAGTTTACCACTTTATCAAATGTCTAAACCATTGCCAACATTTTTCACCAAAGTTTAAACACTTTTCACTGATTGACATGGCGCGCTCTGATTTGTCGGTTTTTTGATTTGCCACTCTAAAGTGTTTAACCACTCCCCACACCCTTATATTCATCAAGTGCTTGGCAACTGATCTTCGATGACAGAGCTACTGAGCTTTGTAGATTTAAGAATAGTTGATAGAATCTACAATGCATATAGTATAAGTCATATGAATAATTATTAAATTAATTACGGGTATACACATATAGATCAAATGAGCAAAATAATATCCTATTCTCCGTCACCAGAAAAAGTCTCCTACGTATTTTTTTATTAGTTTACGAAGATGATTCGCTATATAATTAATCAACCACTTTGACTTGCTTTTCATTATTAGTTTACGAATATGATTTGCTATATAATTAATCAACCACTTTGACTTGCTTTTCAAGAGGATCTATAACTAGCTTGGCAACTAATCTAGGATAATAAAGCCTCACAGGCTTGCCCACCATCTTTTTCATGACTATTTAAAATATATATTAACTTACGAACGCGTATAAGTCGGATACACAAGAATATTTAGGTTAACACAATAAAATATGGAATCTTTCTTGATGGAGACAGAATGGTATTACTGTATATTTCTGTTTTCCAGTTAACTAAAATATTTATTTTTTAATACAAATAAGAAACTCCAGAAATCAGCATTCAAAAGCTCACGTTGAAAGATTTTTAAACATTTAGTGTAATATATTTAGGAATCATTCACGTATAAAATAAAAGATAAAATCGCTTATACAATACAATAATCAAAGGAAAGCAGTAAATTATAAAACCATTAGAGCTGAAATAAACAAAAAACAAGAACAAAATACTAAACGCAAAAGTTTCTAGGCTGACAATTTGTTTCTCGGGTCCTTTTAAACAAATTTTGAGTCTTACATAACCATTAGAGCTGAACAAAATACTCAACGCTTATACAATACAATAATTAAAGGAAAGCAGTAAATTACACGGGTCCTTTTAAACAAATTTTTAGTCATCCAAGAGAATTTGTTTTTTTATCGGGATACAACAACCTAAGCAGTTGCAATGCCGAAGAAGACCCCGAAACCCGAAGATGAAAGCCATAAAAGAGAAATAATGTTGAATGTGTTTTAGAGATTGCTATGTGTCTAAAGGCGTATTTGTAAACTAAGGAGCCCTTAGTATATATAGGTGAGTAGATGGTGAAACAGGTTTGCAAAGAAATAAACAAAAAATAAATGTTATTGAACGTCTTCAATGCAAATTATTTTGTTTAATTATTTTGAACAAAACTGTCGGTTAATCTTTAGGAGTCATGTAAATCGGCTAGTAGTACACTTATGTTTATAGTGGTGGTTAATCTTCAGCCGTAGTGTAAATCGGCCAGTAGTACACTTCTGTTTACAATGATATATCATGACTATCACATTAAGAATCTCTTACGGATTGCAAAACTGAACCGCTCGAAAGTTTGTCTTCTTTGGTGGTGATTCAACAGGCAATACCAATTGTTGGAGTAGTTGGATCACAAACACACACGATTTTATGAGAAACACTCTCAAGACTCTTTTGTTTTGATATTAATCAAACCCCCAAAAATTAGAACTCTTACGCCCTCATTTGTACTAAATATTGTGTGATTTACCAAGCTACCTGTAACACCTCGCAAAATCATGTCCAATATTATAAAGACACGTGTCATGGACTTTAGACGTGTGAAGAATTATTTCAGAGGGACTAAAGTTGACAAACAATGAAAGTATGTGCCTAGAAGGATTCAAAGTGTCAACATTTAATAATTTTGCCTTTCAACAACCCTACACGATGTTTATACCCTTAAACGAATAAATCATGAATCGTATGAAACCGTTTGTGGAAGAAAGTGAAAGTTTGCAAGCCACAAGGGTTAAATGTGTCAACATGTTTAAATTATACCTCTGAGTGACCTTTTAATGAACCCGAAGCTTTGTAGCGATTAATTATGCTCCCGAGAATAAGTAATAAAAATTTCACAAGGTTTCGACATCGTATGAGGAAAATACGTTAACATTCGTAAATAAGGGGTTAAAAGCGTCAACGTTGAAATTCAGGACTTTTCGGTGATCGTATAACTAACC
This sequence comes from Helianthus tuberosus, assembly GCA_030545235.1. Taxonomy (NCBI): domain Eukaryota; kingdom Viridiplantae; phylum Streptophyta; class Magnoliopsida; order Asterales; family Asteraceae; genus Helianthus; species Helianthus tuberosus. The sequence goes on along the minus strand of JARYGA010008992.1, from coordinate 53,992 downwards.
GGGAGCTTAACGAAATTTATTTATGACTTAGAGTCCTTAAAAGTCAAGTTTGGGGGTTAAAAGTACAATAAAAACAAGTTAAAATCAAGTTTAGAAGGACCAGGGACCAAATGTGCAAAGCTGACAAACTTGTGACCGGATCAGACCCTCATACCGGCCGCGTAAGGCCTTGGCCAATCCTTACGCGGGCCGCCTGAAACCTGCAGATGCAGAAAAAGTTGGCAGATGCCTGTTTCAGCAGGTTACACCGCCATTGCATGGTGGTTTTCGAATTCAGGAGCTTAGCCAACAGATTTTCATGCATAGGGGACACCTGGGATGATCAGGAATCAATCTTAGACTTATGTGGAGTGATCTTGTGAGTTGTTTTTGGCTATATAAGCACACTTGTTTGCTAGTTAATTGCCCATTCACTCAAAAATCATTATAACTCTTTCTCTGGAGCTCTCTGGACGTCAAGCAAGTTTTCTCAAGCTCCTAATTCGTGCTAAGGGCCTTTGTAAGCAATCTTAGCATCTCTAGTTCATGTTTTATTAGTTTAATGACCAAAAGTCAAAGTCGTCGTAATTAAGATTTGACCTAGTGATTAATCACTAATGGTCCAGTCATTTTTCGAATTGAAAGTGGCTATGAGTTGGTAATTATGTGGGTAATAAACCCTTAAAAGGGCACCCTCTGATTTCCACTCTAACTAGATCAATTGTCGGGTCAAAGTTAATATTAAAAAGTCAACAGAAAGTTATTTTGCAAATAAATTCATAATTAACAATGTAGAAGCTATGAAACCTGTTTTAACACTTATATAACTTGGTAATTAATGTAAGAACATGTCTAAGCATGTTCAACCCGACAATTTTGAGTTTAGGCTCGGTTCCGAACCGAAAGTCGCAAAAGTAGACTTTTGCTTTGACTTTCAGTTCTGACCCGATTTAGCTTAGTTTAGAAAATGCTTAGAGTTCCATTAGGACCAGGTTATAGGTTAGTATAACCCTCTGAGATTATACAACTTGGTTCCTAATTAATCCGATTCATTTGCATGTTTCCGTTAATTGCTTAAATGTTGACCATTATGCCATTTTGACCTTAAAACGAGATTTTTGAAAATGTGAGAGGAGAAAAACCTTTATTACTTATTTATAAACATGTCCTAAAAATTTGACATCAGTTTGAAGTCTAAATTAGGAGTTATGCTAAATATCGTAATTTGAAAGCTTTTTATTAATTAAACGGCATTATTAGCATAAAGCCTATCTAAACCCAAATTTTGATACCAAACTTTTTACCCACTGATGTAATATAATATTTTGGGATTTTTGAAGATTTTTATTTATTTTTAAACTGAACATAACATAGGGTTCTTGCTTTAATTCGGTAATTGTCGGTTATACCCTTTTTGCTAATAAAATGAGTTTTACATAACATTTTGATACCAAACTTTTTACTACTGATTTTATATGATAAATAAAATATTTTGAACTTTATAAACTGATCAAAAACTCAGATTTCCTATTATAACCCGAAAATCGCTTAAAACCGACTTTTACGCGTTTTAAACGCATAGTATGGGTTAAAACTATTTTTGGCATATAAGACGTAATACCTACTGATGTTTTAAGTAAATTTTTATACTTTAACAGTAAGAAAAAGTTTTGAACTCAGAATTCCAATTTTGACCTTTAAATCTTATGTGAAATGACCAAAATGCCCCTACGGCGCATAGTTTGGTTATAAATGATAAATTTCACATATATGCAATACCTTACTGATATAACTTATTCAATTAAATATTTTTACTGATTATTTTAGATCAGAACCTCAGTTTATTATTTAACCTCTTTTATAATCTTTAAAATGACCAAAATACCCCTTCGGGGCTTAAATTGATTTTAAATTCGTTTTGGGCATAATGGAAGGTATCCTATTGATATCACAACATATTTAAGGCATATTAACTTAGGAAACCTGATCATGACTCATTTGGTTACCCGTTATGCATTTATCGCGTTCGGTACGGTTTATGTAACTAGTTTGCATAAATTAACCGAAACGAGCCAAACCTTATAATTTTCATTTCAAAATCCAGAATGTGTTTAGTTTACCCATATTATACAAGTCTTCATACTTGTCGGGTCTAAACCACATTCTAATCCGGTCTTCGCTTAATCCTGCGTTTTGAACCGTATACATTTATTTAAAACTAACCGGTCTAAGTTTAAACTTAAGTAAGACCCGTTAGGAATCTAATAGGTTATTAAAACCTTCGTTCCAGATTTAGAAGACCAGTAAAAGATACTTGCACTTGTTGATTTGTACGACTGGGATAAATTTGTATAATTTACTCAGGTAAATACTTTTAACTTATTTTCCCTTATACGGTCTTGGGGTACGGTATATAAAATACCGCTTGGTCGGGTATTGAATTTTAATCGTATGAAGGTTAAATCATTGAGATAACCTGTTTAAGCTGTTTTGTTTATTTTAAGCCTTTGGCGGGGTTAATGACTATAGGTCCACCCGGAGGATTGAGTAACCTCTATTCCCTGTTTTCCGACAAACCCGAGAGTGCGGAATCCAAACGGGTAAGTTAAACCAAGTTATGAACACGTAAAACACAAGATTCACCGATTAACACTCCATTGTATTAATCTAGAAAATGGTTACAAAGCAATGTTTACAAGATGCTCTCATAAACTCTCAGTGTGTGTGTGTTTACAGTGTTCACTCCGAAATCTATTCAGAGTTCCTTAACTGTGTTATGTCTGTTGTCTGTGTTTATATAGTAAAGTGGTCCACGAAATCAAGACCCACGAAAACACATGGACGAAATCACGTGATTTCGTCACCTAGGGGATTTCGCCATAAGTGTTTTCATCACAAGGTGTTTTCACCACAAGTGATTTCATCATCAGGGGATTTCGCCAACAAGGGATTTCATCACTTGTTGGGCCCCTGATTTCGTCCAGGTATGTTGGGCTTGGGCCTTGACTTGGGCTTTAGAACAAACAAACAAGCTATACTAACATGTATACTGCACACACGCAGTTACATGTACATCGAACATTACGAAGTAACTATCATACCGAGTCAAGACAGGAGGATGTCTTGACTACGGCCTTCACTTCGTAGCCGAGTCGAACCGAGCCGAGCCGTATCCACATAATATGTATCAACAAACTCCCCCTTGGATGCTGCTCGCGAGGTTCGTAATCTCATTTTCCATCTCTTGATGGTTCATTTTATCGGAAAGGATCTTCAAAGTCTTCACGCGTTACACATAGAAAGTGTATTAACAAACTCCTGCTTGTATCTAGGAAGTGTATCAATAAACTCCCCCTTTGATTATGCTCGTGAATCTTTTGATCTTCAATGCTTGAGATCCTTGTGGTGTTGATGATTGATCAGCAGCAACTCGATCATCTTTATCATTTGAGTGCCTTCACGTCGTGTCTTCATTCCTCAGCTTGTCATCGAACATGTTCTCCTCGCCTTTAGCATCTGCACATGCAAGAAATCTAAACGCGTAATGAGAACAACTGCTTGGAATATAGTTAACATTAAACAAATAACACACATGTGACCATGTTTTCAACTACCGTCCGACAGTTAGTTTGAAAAGTTAACAGATTTTTCAATTTTGATTATTAACTTTCAAAACTTGCAAACTCTGACCGTTTATGAAGATTCGGTCGTTTTGGTTTTCAATCAGATTTCAGGCAACGAAGACTTGAGTTCCAACATCGGTTAATCAAAACTAAAGCAGAAATAAAATATTTTTGACTTTTATAAAGTTTATATTAAAACACACCTAAAATCTTTTTGGTATTTTGAATATTTCAAACTTAACGACTGAAAGCAGTAAATAAATATATACATAGTTGCAGAAACTAATAAAAGTAAATATATACAAACATTCTTTTTGCGAGTTTTGAGGGTAAGAGAATCATATCAGTGTACGGTCATGCCAAAACACTCTTGTTGTTTTTTTTGTTAACAATTTGATAAACATCCTATAACGATTATCGGTATTGTTATCCACATAAGCTCAACTTATCATATGTAATCATGGCGAGGGGATACGTTAAAGTATGATTTATACTTACCGACCGGTGTTCATCCACATCATGACACATTCCCGTATCAAGGTATGCACGAGGATTTCATCTTACTGGTGAGTATACCATTTATCATCTGTTTTGCCGTATAAAAAGATGTGAGAAACTCACTTATTTTGATGAAAACAAGCCCTATGTGATAGAATCACTTATTGATGAGGAACTTGATTTTCAGATGCATGAGGGCACAGGAGCAAGTCCGTGAACAGGTCAGTACTTTCGTACAGCAAAGAGACGAACTTGACTCCCGGATAAATGTGATATATTATCACTTGTTTTGTGGACATGTGATTGTTGATCACTTATTGAGGTCGTATGCAGTATGTACACGTATGTATGATATCATGGAAGATCTAGACTTCGTCTCCGTTTGTTTCGGTAAAAGAAACAACCATGATACCCAGATGATAAACAGCATAAAGACCACATATCTCAGAACCTCGGCAATCTCTCAAACGAAATTTCGGTACTAAGACCATATGCCAATGAGTGGTTCCCACCTGGTCTTCAGTCGATTTAGGTTTATATCACCCTGCACACTTTAAGATGATTGTGAGCCTACCGATACATCTTATATATAGAGCTGCTTAACATTTTTCATTTTGCATTTCAGTTTAAAGAGGTTTCAACAGACCACTGATGTACTATCATTTTCTCTTTTGCTCGCCAGGAAACTCATTTTTGTTTTTCTATTGTTTTTGCATTTTGAAATTTTTCAATGTTTTTGAATTTTTCAAACTTGGATTTACTCCCCCTAAAATCAACAAAACTATGATAAATTTAAAAAAAAACACAAAGATATTTACAAAAAACGATTTTCCGATGTGGATTACTCTTGCTTGACCTTAATGCCGTTTACCAATAATAAAAAGTCAAATCTTGATTTATCAAATGCTTTGGTAAAAAGGTCGGCACACTGGTCATCGGTATGGACCATGACAACATTGATGAGTTTCATTTTGAAACAATCACGTGTGAGGTGATATTCAAGATCAACGTGTCAGTTCAAAGAGTGCTGTACGAGATGATAATAATTCATAAAGCAGCTTAAATATCGATAAGTATAGGAGAGATTAGAAATTTAAAACCATATCCTACAACAGCTTCATGCATTGCAAGGAATCTGAGTGCTCTCCCAAACTGGATATCCACCAGGTGTGGATTTCAAAGTCGATTTTGCAGCTACTTCAATTAATCCGAGAAAAACTCTTCACAGCAACAAGATCTGAAACCTTTGACAACCAAACTTTGGAATGATCTTCATTTTGTCGAAGTGGTCAAATTCTTTCATCATCATTCTTGCATCAGACATTTTTGTCTTCTTTCCCTTTTCTTTTCCCTCTCCATCAATGGCAACAATATTCTCCTAGATGTAACAATATTTCAGAGCCTTATGTCGCCGATCTTGTGCATGGACGCTCCACTATCAACAATCCTAAGATTATCAATAGTTCCTCCTGGAACATCCTGCACACTCATTTAGAGATTAGTTGGAGAGGGGGACCCAAGCCTTCACAGACTTGGGTCGTCCGTCATCATCGAGAATTGTAACATCCATTTCCGATGATTCGGAATTGATGTAGCTCCCCTTGAAACAATTTCCGATTTTGGTTTCCAAATCTGTTTTTGCTTTTCATTTTTAACATCTGATTTAACAGACTTCGTGGTATACTGCGACGCTTCATGACAAGGTTTGGGTTGCGTGCTCATGCAACGCCAGAAAGTCATCGCTTATGCTTCAAGACAATTGAAGGTACATGAAAGAAATTATACCACTCACGACTTGGAACTCGGCGCAGTGGTATTCGCCTTGAAGATCTGGCGACACTATTTATATGGTACTCGATGTACAATCTTCACAGATCACAAAAGTCTACAACACATATTTGATCAGAAGGAATTAAACATGCGAAAACGACGATGGGTCGAACTGCTGAACGATTATGACTGTGAGATTAAGTACCATCCTGGAAAGGCAAATGTTGTACCGGACGCATTAAGTCGAAAAGAAAGGGTTAAGACCCTAAGGGTTCGAGCATTAGAAATGACTATTCGAACGAACCTCACTGTACGCATTCGTGACGCACAACAAGAAGCCCTCAAGATGGAAAACCGTAAGGCTGAATACCTCCGGGGTATGTTGAAATATATGGTGCCAAATGAAGAGGGAACCTTATACTTTAAGAAGCGTATTTGGGTTCCACTCTATGGCGGTGTGCGAGAAGTCATCCTTAATGAAGCTCACAAGTCGAGATACTCGATCCATCCAGGATCGGGCAAAATGTATCAAGACTTAAAGGAATATTATTGGTGGCCAAGACTTAAAAGTGATGTTGCTGTTTATGTTGGAAAATGCCTAACCTGTGCTAAGGTTAAGGCTGAATATCAAAAACCGTCCGGTCTACTACAACAACCAGAAATTCCCATGTGGAAGTGGGAGCAAATCTCAATGGACTTCATAACAAAATTACCCAAGACCCCAAGAGGGCATGATATGATATGGGTAATAGTCGATCGGTTAACGAAGTCTGCGCACTTCCTACCGATCCGAGAAAAAGATAGCACTGGAAAGCTTGCTGAGTTATACTTGAAAGAAATCGTGGCACGTCATGGAGTGCCTATCTCAATTATTTCAGACAGAGACGGACACTTTGTCTCAAGAATCTGGCAATCCTTTCAGGAAGCCTTTGGATCTCAGCTAGATCTAAGCACGACCTTCCATCCGCAAACAGACGGTCAGAGTGAACGAACCATACAAACGCTGGAATATATGCTTCACGCACGTGTTATGGACTTAGGCGGCAGCTGGGATACTCATCAACCCTTAGTTGAGTTTTCCTACAATAACAGTTATCATACGAGCATAAAAGCCGCACCGTTCGAAGCTCTATATGGCCGCAAGTGTCGATCGCCCTTATGCTGGGCAGACGCTGGAGACAAACGAATGGTTGGTCCTGAACTTGTGCAAGAGACAACCGACAAGATTATGCAGATCCGAGAGCGCATTAAGGCGGCTCGAGATCGACAAAAGAGCTACGCTGATAGAAGACGAAAACCATTAGAATTCGAGGTGGGAGACAAAGTTTTGTTAAAGGTCTCACCTTGGAAGGGTGTAGTAAGATTTGGAAATCATGGAAAGCTGAATCCACATACATCGGACCATTCAAGATTTTGGAAAGAATTGGTACCGTGGCATACAAGTTGGAATTACTGGAAGAACTTAATGGAGTACATGATACGTTCCATGTATCCAACCTCAAGAAGAGTCCAACACAAGAAAACGTGATCATCCCTGCGGATGAAGTGCATATTGATGACAACCTCCGATTTACAGAACAACCCGTTGAGGTTACAGACTGGAAAGTCAACAAGACCAGGAGGAGCAGTGTCAAGCTTATCAAAGTACGTTGCAACTCTAAGCACGGACCCGAGTACACGTGGGAACGTGAAGACCAGTTTAAAGAAAAGTACCCCCACCTGTTCAAGAAAACTCCTGTGAGAGTAAGCTCAGCCTGAATTTCGGGACGAAATTCTTTTAACGGGGGGAGACTGTGACAACTGGCACCAAACCGGTAATTTCCGTACACTTTAATTATTAATTAATGACTGCAATTATGTGCTTAAATGTCAACAATGTCTGATTACATACTATACAAGTGAATTCATGCACGTTTTATACTACAAGAATTACTTTATGCATTAATGAACAGCGTTGTGTCAGAAATACTAGTAAACTCACCGGTAAGACACATTGTGTCAACAATTCTGCAGAAAGCAGTTAGACAATAGAATTGAGGCCTAGGTGTAGGTCCAACGACAAGAATACATTAAAACCCAAGAGTACATACAAGGGTTAACATATAGACTTTCCGGAAGCTAAAATACGCACTAAATAGCACCTGAAATACACTTTAAAAGTTGAATTTTATATATTTCAGCAAAATTCAGCAATATAACAAGATTTTACCATGCAAAAACATGATTAAATGGTCCAGAATACTTTCCTAAGTGGCGGGAATTGAAAGTATCACAAAAGGGGACATAAAGGACACTAAACGGTGCAATTTAGCACTTTAACGAACCGGTATTTAACCGAACAACCGGACATTACCCGGAACATCAAAATATTACTAGAAGCATTGTTTTAATTGTTTTTGAGCTAGTTATGATCACTGAACACCCTAACACACTATATAACACCATATATGTTTAACACCTAAACACTACACTTGAAATCCAACCATTTAACTTAACTACCCATGAAATTACAATTAACCCCCCCCCCATTACATGTGGACGGTCACATGTGGGCCCCCACTAAGATCCTTACTTGATCTTATATGATTCACTTAATCTTCCTAAGATTTATTACATGTGGACGGTCCTTACTTGTACTAAAGAAACATAGGATCCATTGGATAAAGGTTTAACATGTTATAAGATGGACCTTAAGCTCACCATCATTTCACACACCAACTCTCCTTCTTCCTCCTCTCCAAACTCGGCCAAAAATACTACCCACATCACCACCTTTACTCAACTTTGATCACCCAATTCCAAGTTCATTTAAAGGTGCAAGGAGGTGATTAAGGAAGCTCGGTGCAAGTGGATCTTGAAGGACCTCCTTTGCTAGCCTTTATCCACTCGATTTCTTCATTGTTTCTTCCCTAGCTTTAAGCTAGTTGTAAGATTCTTGAACACCCTTGTTTACTTCCATTTTAGTTGGTTAAAAGATTTAACATGTTGATTATCACAAGAACACTAAAAGACATACACACGAATCTTGAAACATAAGATGAAATATGATGACATCTTGATGAAATGATGTTGTGTAATAGATGTATAATGTTTGCTTGTTGATTACTAGAAATATTGATATTGATCATTACATGAAGCTTGCTAGATTGTGATTAAACACATGATCTAGCAAGTTAGGGGATGATTATGTGCTAACATAAGATGATCATCCTCTTGTTAAGACATGAACTTGATGAATGAATGATTTCTTGGAAAGTAATAAACAATGTAAGCTAGTAAACTTATAAATCTAAGATGTATGAATGGTTTTTCTAAAAGAACCAAGTTTAAAATATGATTTTTAGAAGATCTTGGTTTTTACTTAAACTTACACTATTTTTGGTGATAAAATAAGTGTAGAGACACTAGAGAAACAAGAAGATTTAATAAAGAAACATTTTTGTAAAATATGCTTAAAAGTTGTAAAAGACTAAATCCTTCAAGAACAAGATTTACAAACAAACAACCATGTTTTTAAGGGTAACTAAACCTACTAAATAACATGGTAAGTTACTACAAGTTTTCACAAGGACTTCAAGTTCATGATGTAGTGTGATTTACATGATCTAGGCTTAATGGTAAGACTTGATTGTGTTGTTGATGATTTAAAAGAAAATAAACACATGTTTTGGAAACATGGGAAACCTCCATTTTTAGGGGAAATCATGTCAAAATTTTTATAAATTTTGACACTTAGAAAAATATAAGTTTTTGAGAAACTTATTCCCTAAAAATGTATCTAAAATATTTACCAAGGTTTCCCTAATTTTTGTGTTAAGAAATGATGATTTCTTCAAGACTAAATTTGATATCAAGTATGTATATTTTTGAGAAAAATATAGATATTTATTGATCACCAAATTTTGTGCTAAGTGTATGTAGTATGTAATTACATGTAATAGTGTATTAGGACTTGAAAATACACTAAATACTCCTAAGGAGTAAAAATACAAAAATACACATACAACGTGCTTAGACAAATACAAGAGAATATATTTATGAAAATATATTACTTGATAGAATAAATAACTTGGACAAGTTATGATCATGAAATGAAGTTTTGGACAAAATACATAATTCGGGTGAAAAATACAAGATACTTATATTTATTTTTGAGATAACAATATAAGTAAGAAACATAGTTAAAAATATAAATTATTTTTAACACAAGAACAAATACATAAAAGATGGTGACTTGTACTTGTGCGATACAAGTCTAGTGACTAACGTTTATAAAACACGTTTAGGTCACGACGCTAGATAAGCAAAAACCGGTGAAGTTTACGGCGCAAGGAACGCAAAGTTGTGAGTTCATACTCCCCTTTTCTTTTAATTGTTTTCAGTTTTATAACTTCGGGGGTGAAATACATGTTACAAATGTTACAATGTTTACAAATGGTATGATGGATACAAAAACAAGAAGCACTCTTGGTGATAACTAGTACCAAGTATGATGCGTTTTAAGGAATGATATGAGAAATCGTGTCACGAATAGGGTACCATAAGCACCATTAATCGTGTACATACTAAGACCGCATAACAAAAGGTTAGATCTAATGGGTTTTCGGGCAGCCACACTCTTGGTGAAAACTAGTACCGAGTAGTGCTTTTGTGTCTCAGTCGTGAATCGACAACTAGAAAAATGCCTATGGTTTGGATGCTTCCTATGTCGTGTCACATGTTAATGGCCTTGCAACCCATTAACAACCTAGATACATACAGAATACTTGATTTATACAAAAATACTTGATTTATACAAGATACTTACCATGTTTTTCATACAAAGTAAACAAACGTTCAATACAAGAACTGCATGAATTCACACCAACATTATGTTGACGTTTTTCCAAAAACTCACATGTATTTCAGGTAACTAAAGTGGATGTGCGCGCGGTCTTACTCATGCTCCTGGATGTTGTTTATGTTTAACCTTAAATAAAGTTGTAAACTTTCAAACAATGTGTTGTCTCGTGATGTAAACACTTAATCTATGTTTTCAGTAATGTAATGTTTGGCATTTGAAGTTATTTTTATGAGCATGTAGTATGTTTACCAATCGTATGCAATGAAAACCTTTCATGATCACACCTCGTGCTTCCGCATTAGAAAGGGGTGTGACACCACCGCCGGAGCACTAGGCCCCCACCATCTGAAACCCCCAAATCACCACTGTATTTCACCATTCGCGTCTGCTGTGAGACCCACCATCTGAAACCCCCAAATTACCACCGTATTTCACCGTTCACCACCGCCGAAATATGTCGCACCACTGCCGGTTTCAAGAAACTCACCACTGTATCCCAACAATTTGATGAATTTGGTAATTTTTTGTGCTATATATTGTGTTAATTTTTTTTTGAAACTTGGAATTTCGATAATTTATAGTCTGGGGTTTGTTAGAAGTTGATATCTAAAGCTAATTGTTAAAACTTGATATTTAGGGCTAATGGTATGGTTTGTTGCAAAAGGAACTGTTGTTTTGGCAGAACTCACCCGGTAAGTTTTCTTTTTAATTTGTTTAGTTTAGTTTGTGTTAATTGTTTAATTTGTGTGTTGTTAGTTTGTGTTTAACTGGTTGCAATATCCTTATTTCAGCAGATTTCCCCATCGGACGACCACCACACAACAACCGGTGTTTTTCATAAGGTAATTTATTCTTGTGTTTTGAACAATTGCAATTGACTAGATTTCATGGTTGAATTACATTTTGATGGGGGTAAATTATGAGAACTGCACTTTCATTTTTCTTGTTTTATTTGTTTAGATTTCTTGCAATGACTAGATTACATCTTTATTGAAATTTGGGAATATGAATTGCCCTTGACTGCTTCGTTTGTTGGCATTTGAAAAACATACGGTATCAATATATTATATTATAATAAAATGGTGACTTGGATGTGAGGACCATATAACTAGATTAAGTTTTCTAAAAGAATTCAATAAACAATATGTTTGGGGTGGTAAAATTGGGAAGAATCTAGTAAACTATATATGCATCTATGGTAGTTTACCGGGGGTTCAAGTCAAAACATGTTCTAAGCAAGACATGTTCGGGTAAAAATGGGCCATTCAAAGAAAGTATCCGTTTTTTTCAGATCAAAATGAGTTCAGCCCGACCCGATATCGACTCGAGTTAAAAAGAGTTCTTTTACATGGTGATATAAACAAACTGCTATGTAAACAAACTGCTATGTAATTTTTGGTTGTTTGAATGTGAATTACTGTTTAATTCTTTGTATACTTATGAACGTTTTGGTCCATGTATGTTTAGGAAAAACTTAAAAAATGTGCATGTAATTGTATGTGGGTAACAATGTAAATAGCAGTAAATTATTTTTTTTCCTTTTTTTTACTTTTAGTGGCGACCCTTTAGCGATGACATGTCGCCGCTAAAAGTCAATAGCGGCGACAAAAAGGACTTTTAGCGGCGACACGAGTCGTCGCTAAAGGTGCCTGTTTCTTGTAGTGATAGAAGGTCGCTAATTGAAGTCTTGTTCGTGACAAAATGTCATGTGTGAGTCATGTATTTTACCACAGAGGGTTTTCAGGCGGTGGGTTTCCTCTAGAATTGGCGACAGGTCGGTCATCAGTGTTGTCTGCAATCACGGACATGGGTGGCCTTGTTTCAATGGATGTACCCGGTTGGCCGGACTTTGTTAGACGTCAAGGAAAAAAAGAAAAGCATTCCATCGCTCAAGTTTCGGGTTCCCTCCCGCGTGTATACACATGGAATTCTGCCATGATCCCAACTAGATTTGACTGAACCATACACAACAACTTGCAAAGTGCATTCGAAAGGGAGTTGATATGGCAACTAGATTCTGCCAATGTTGTTTTTTCGCTTTTAGGTGAATTATACATGTTAGTGTGAACTCATTTGATGAGTTCATATTATACATGTAATTATCTATAAAAAAAACTTTCGTGGTCACAATTTTAAAAAACCCGTCTACCGGACGGGTAAAGTACTAGGTTCTAGTTGGGTGTTATATTTGTTTAAGAAAGGTAGTGTCACACCCCGATATTTCCACGTATTACCGGTGGGCCCGGTGGGGAGTATCGTGACGTAGTTGATATCATCATAGACAATTTATCACAGTTTAATACACAGCGGAAGTCGAAAGATAATAATATTACAAACCGAATGAAAGTAATATTAATTATTACAAAAACGGTTGTAAGGGATCCACAGGCGGATCAAAGTTAAAAGGAACATTGTTCAACAGATTTATAAACATCTAAGATTGCAAGACTCTTTATTGATGCTAGGAGTAGCCAGCCCATTTCGATTAGTACCTGCACTTAACCTTTTTGGAAAATACGTCAGTTTTCACTGGTAAATACAATTAACTGACTTATTTTGAAAATGTTTAAGAAAATTGAATTGAATGCACAAGGCACAAAATATCTTTTATAACTTGGGATAATTATTTAAAACTAAACTTGTTAAAGAATTACATGTTTATTATACGTTCAGTAGCCCGGGCTGAATACCGGGTTAAAGATTAATAGACACACCACATAATATATCCCACGACGAGTTTTTCTCGAATAGCTGGGTAAATTATTTTACATACGCACCGGCAGGTGTATGCCTACACCCCGTGCTTAAGTCGTGGCCATTTCAATGAATGAGCCGGGGATATCCAGGACATGGTCATTGTTGATACATATTATGTGGATACGGCTCAGTTCGACTCGGCTACGAAGTGAAGGCCGTAGTCAAGACATCCTCCTGTCTTGACTCGGTATGATAGTTACTTCGTAATGTTCGATGTACATGTAACTGCGTGTGTGCAGTATACATGTTAGTATAGCTTGTTTGTTTGTTGTTTGTTTGTTCTAAAGCCCAAGTCAAGGCCCAAGCCCAACATACCTGGACGAAATCAGGGGCCCAACAAGTGATGAAATCCCTTGTTGGCGAAATCCCCTGATGATGAAATCACTTATGGTGAAAACACCTTGTGATGAAAACACTTATGGCGAAATCCCCTAGGTGACGAAATCACGTGATTTCGTCCATGTGTTTTCGTGGGTCTTGATTTCGTGGACCACTTTACTATATAAACACAGACAACAGACATAACACAGTTAAGGAAGTCTGAATAGATTTCGGAGCGAACATTGTAAACACACACACACTGAGAGTTTATGAGAGCATCTTGTAAACATTGCTTTGTAACCATTTTCTAGATTAATACAATGGAGTGTTAATCGGTGAATCTTGTGTTTTACGTGTTCGTAACTTGGTTTAACTTATCCGTTTGGATTCCGCACTCTCGGGTTTGTCGGAAAACAGGGAATAGAGGTTACTCGATCCTCCGGGTGGACCTACAATTGGTATCAGAGCATTGGCTCGATTCCTTGTTTAAACCAAGTAGATTTTCATGTGTTTCCATATTTGTTCTTGATTTTTGAAACAAAAAGTTTATATTTTCAGAAAAATCAGGTTTAAATCTTTGAAAATCTTGTGTTTTTGCTGATTGTGTTTATAAAAATCTTGTTATGTTTCATTTATACATGGTAAGAAAGGATTTTTATTGATCATTTACACAAAAATTATATTCGGAAAATTTTTCGGTGGCTGGAAAACTCATTAGTTTGATCAGATCTTCATAAAGTTTCTTTGTGGCCTTCAAACTGTTCTTGAATAATATCCATGTTTGATCTGATTTGTGATTGAATTATTGTTGATATTGTTTGTTTATTATTTGTTTGAATTAGTTGCCTTGCAAATGATGAAACGTTGAAAAATTGGATGTGTAAGAGATAAGGTGTTTGACAATTTGGGCTTATTATTGTCAGAGGATAAGATAAGGATTTGAAAATATCTCATTTGTCTTGTCTGGTTGAAATTGTCAACGAAAACACCCCATTTTCGTCCACTAGCCCTTCTCGTTCACAACGTGGCCAAGAAACTGTACTTCGTGAATCCAGAATTCGCACTTTGAAAACTTTGCATAAAGTTTCTCTTTCTTTAGTAGTTCCAAAATGGTTCTGAGGTGTTACTCATGTTCTTCTTTCGTTCCCGAGTAAATCAGGATATCATCGATAAATACAATCACGAATTTATCGAGATATAGTTTCCATACGCGGTTCATTAGATCCATAAATACCGTTGGCGCGTTTGTCAGTCCGAATGGCATCACAAGAAACTCGTAATGCCCATAACGTGTTCTGAATGCAGTCTTTGGTACACTTTCCTCTTGTATCCTTAACTGATGGTATCCAGATCGAAGATCGATCTTGGAATAGTAGCTTGACCCTTGCAATTGATCAAATAAGTCATCAATCCTCGGTAGCGGGTACCGATTCTTGATAGTGAGCTTGTTCAATTCTCTGTAATTGATACACATCCGTAGTGTTCCATCCTTCTTCTTCACGAACAATACTGGAGCTCCCCAGGGTGAGAAGCTTGGCCTTATGAATCATTTATCCAACAACTCCTGGAGTTGTGTAGATAATTCTTGCATCTCGGATGGTGCACGCCGATAGGGTACCTTGGCTACAGGAGCGGCTCCTGGAACCAAGTCTATGCGGAATTCGACTTGTCGTTGCGGAGGTGATCCTGGCAGATCTTCGGGAAAAACATCAGGGAATTCCTTCACCACAGGAATGTCTTCGAGTTTCGGCTCCTCAGCCTTCTTATCTACAACATGTGCCAGGAAAGCGACGCATCCTTTCCTTAAGCACTTCTGTGCTTTCATACAACTGATGATTCGCAGAGGCGCGTCTCGTTTTTCTCCATGTACGATGAGAGTTTCATCACTCGCCAAAGGGATGCGAATGATTTTCTCATGACAAATAACTTCAGCTTTGTTCTTGGACAACCAGTCCATTCCGACCACTACATCGAAGCTACCCAATTGAATAGGTAAGAGATCAATGCTAAATCTCCGTTCACCAAGTTCTAGTGTGCAACCTCTAACAACTTCGCCCGATTCAACAAGTTTACCATTGGCTTGCTCTATAGAATAAGGAATATCTAATCTACTAGATTCTATTCCAAGCATGCGTTTAAATTCCACAGACACGAAGCTATAGTCGGCACTAGTGTCAAATAATATGGATGCAAAGTGGTTGTTAATGAGAAACGTACCGGTGACCACATTAGGGTCCTCGTGTGCGTTCCTTGCTCCAATTACGAATGCTCGAGCCTGAGCATTGTTCCCCTTTGGGCAGTCTTTCATAAAATGATCCTTGCTTCCACAACTGAAGTATCCTTGATTTTGCCCAGCTCCATTCCCATTCCGGTTACCATTGCCATTTCCGTTTCCACCGTTATTTCTATTACCAGCACCGTTGCGATTTACATTTCCGTTCCTGTTTCCTTTACCCCAACAGTCTTCAGTATGGTGACCCAGTTTTCCACACTTGTCGCATTTTGGAATGCGACAAACCCCTTCGTGATGACGCTTGCAATTGTTGCAAATGGGCAGAGTGCCCAGGTATCTTTTGGCAGGAGGGTCATTCATGATTGCAAGAGATTTCGCCTCCTGAGGCGGGTTGGGGTCACGCTTCTTGTTGTTAAAACCCTTGTTATTATGTGTCGCTTGATTCAGGTTCGCATGCTTCCTTTTCTTGTCACCAGATGACTTAGCATGCGTCTCGGTCTTTTCAGTTGGGTTCAACGATAACTTCTTCATTCGAATAGCATCTTCAGTAAGGCTGACAGCCAGAGTTACAGCCTCAGTGATTGTTGCAGGTTAGGCTGCAGTTACCATGCCACGAAATTCTGAGGCCAATCCCCAAATGTAGCGCTCAACGCGCTTAAATTCGAGAGTCACCATGTAGGGGATCACCCTAAACAAATCATGGAACCTTCGAGTATACCCAGTAATGTATGCACCTTCCATGGTCAAATGCCAGAATTCAGTCTCCAACCTTTGGAGTTCAGCACGAGAGCAATACTTTTCTCTCATTTTCTCCTTCAGCTCATCCCACGTCATGCCGTATGCGGCATCATCACCCAGAGTCTGGACTTGCAAATTCCACCAAGTCAAAGCTTCATCAACAAACAACCCATTAGCAAAAGTGACTTGCTGATCCGCGGTACACTTGCTCATGCGGATAGTGGCATCAGTCTTTTCCGTCCAGCATACAAACGCCACTGCACCTCCAGTGCCGTCGTAGTTCAGCGGTTTGCAGTCGAGAAACTGCTTGAAAGTGCAGCCCTGAGCTGCGTTTCCTCCAAATGAATCTCCATTCCCATTGCGTCTTGCATTGCTTGGTCCTCCACTTTGTTCTGTACGGTTTGCCTCGTACTGGGCAATAGCTGCGGAGATCCTTTCTTCGAGTAGAGCGTCCAGCTCTTCGGCAGTTCTTGGCAGTGGGGGAGGAGGAGGTTGATCACGAGCGTTCACAGCTCTTCTGGGTGCCATGTTCTGACAGAACACAACACAATAGGGTTAGACTTTTGTTTGATATCGTCATGCGAGACAGTAGTAGTATATATATACAAGCATATACCACATAAGTGACATTAAACAATTATTACTCCAGCAGGGTACTTAGTAGGCTGGGGGAGGGGTGTTCACGTTTGACCTTTTCTTGCACTGAGGGAGTCTATACGTGACAAGACTTGATGTGGTTTCTGTGCACTGAATTCCATAATTATGTATGCATCCATAATTACGTAACTCCTTGCACAGTCCGCACAGTTCCTTTCATCCTCGTATCACTTCCTTCAGATAGGCCATTGTTTTCAGGTAAAGTCACGTATACTTGTGACATTCTACTTCTAGTATATGTATATATCAATTATCGCACATAATTGCAAATAATTCTTTAATCAAAGACGTGTGCTACTCCAGTGTACCCTAGGTCACGTAGTGTCTTTTCTTGACTCTTGTAAACAGTTTCAGGTAGTGGATGTCGCGGGAAGTTTTATGCAATGAAAACTTTTTGAAAAATTGTTTTCGTGAAAGGATCCTAGAGATTGTAGACTAGACTCGAGAAGGAATCCTGGTTCACTACAATCGCAACTCTGATACCAATCTGTCACACCCCTTTCTAAGGCGAAAGCACGAGGTGTGATCATGAAAGGTTTTCATTGCATACGATTGGTAAACACACTACATGCTCATAAAAATAACTTCAAATGCCAAACATTACATTACTGAAAACATAGATTAAGTGTTTACATCACGAGACAACACATTGTCTGAAAGTTTACAACTTTATTTAAGGTTAAACATAAACAACATCTAGGAGCATGAGTAATCCACTTTAGTTACCTGAAATACATGTGAGTTTTTGGAAAAATGTCAACATAATGCTGGTGTGAATTCATGCAGTTCTTGTATTGAACGTTTGTATACTTTGTATGAAAAACATGGTATGTATCTTGTATAAATCAAGTATTCTTGTATGAATCAAGTATTCTTGTATAAATCAAGTATCCTTGTATAAATCAAGTATCCTTGTATAAATCAAGCATTCTTGTATAAATCAAGTATTCTGTATGTATCTAGGTTGTTAATGGGTTGCAAGGCCATTAACATGTGACACGACATAGGAAGCATCCAAACCATAGGCATTTTTCTAGTTGTCGATTCACGACCGAGACACAAAAGCACTACTCGGTACTAGTTTTCACCAAGAGTATGGCTGCCCGAAAACCCATTAGATCTAACCTTTTGTTCTGCGGTCTTAGTATGTACACGATTAATGATGCTTATGGTACCTTATTCGTGACACGATTTCTCATATCATTCCTTAAAACGCATCATACTTGGTACTAGTTATCACCAAGAGTGCTTCTTGTTTTTGTATCCATCATACCATTTGTAAACATTGTAACATTTGTAACATGTATTTCACCCCCGAAGTTATAAAACTGAAAACAGTTAAAAGAAAAGGGGGAGCATGAACTCACAACTTTACGTTCCTTACGCCGTAAACTTCTCCGGTTTTTGCTTATCTAGCGTCGTGACCTAAACGTGTTTTATTAACGTTAGTCACTAGACTTGTATCGCACAAGTACAAGTCACCATTTTTTATGTATTTGTTCTTGTGTTAAAAATAATTTATATTTTTAACTATGTGTCTTACTTATATTGTTATCTCAAAAATAAATATAAGTATCTTGTATTTTTCACCCGAATTATGTATTTTATCCAAAACTTCATTTCATGATCATAACTTGTCCAAGTTATTTATTCTATCTAGTAATATATTTTCATATATATATTCTCTTGTATTTGTCTAAGCACGTTGTATGTGTATTTTTGTATTTTTACTCCTTAGGAGTATTTAGTGTATTTTCAAGTCCTAATACACTATTACATGTAATTACATACTACATACACTTAGCACAAAATTTGGTGATCAATATATATATATATTTTTCTCAAAAATATACATACTTGATATCAATTTTAGTCTTGAAGAAATCATCATTTCTTAACACAAAAATTAGGGAAACCTTGGTAAATATTTTAGATACATTTTTAGGGAATAAGTTTCTCAAAAACTTATATTTTTCTAAGTGTCAAAATTTATAAAAATTTTGACATGGTTTCCCCTAAAAATGGAGGTTTCCCATGTTTCCAAAACATGTGTTTATTTTCTTTTAAATCATCAACAACACAATCAAGTCTTACCATTAAGCCTAGATCATGTAAATCACACTACATCATGAACTTGAAGTTCTTGTGAAAACTTGTAGTAACTTACCATGTTATTTAGTAGGTTTAGTTACCCTTAAAAACATGGTTGTTTATTTGTAAATCTTGTTCTTGAAGGATTTTGTCTTTTACAACTTGTAAGCATATTTTACAAAAATGTTTCTTTTTTAAATCTTCTTGTTTCTCTAGTGTCTCTACACTTATTTTATCACCAAAAATAGTGTAAGTTTAAGTAAAAACCAAGATCTTCTAAAAATCATATTTTAAACTTGGTTCTTTTAGAAAAACCATTCATACATCTTAGATTTATAGGTTTACTAGCTTTGTTTATTACTTTCCAAGAAATCATTCATTCATCAAGTTCATGTCTTAACAAGAGGATGATCATCTTATGTTAGCACATAATCATCCCCTAACTTGCTAGATCATGTGTTTAATTTCAATCTAGCAAGCTTCATGTAATGATCAATATCAATATTTCTAGTAATCAACAAGCAAACATTATACATCTATTACACAACATCATTTCATCAAGATATCATCATATTTCATCTTATGTTTCAAGATTCGTGTGTATGTCTTTTAGTGTTCTTGTGATAATCAACATGTTAAATCTTTTAACCAACTAAAATGGAAGTAAACATGGGTGTTCAAGAATCTTACAACTAGCTTAAAGCTAGGGAAGAAACAATGAAGAAATCGAGTGGATAACGGCTAGCAAAGGAGGTCCTTCAAGATCCACTTGCACCGAGCTTCCTTAATCACCTCCTTGCACCTTTAAATGAACTTGGAATTGGGTGATCAAAGTTGAATGAAGGTGGTGATGTGGGTGGTAGTTTCGGCCGAGTTTGGAGAGGAGGAAGAAGGAGAGTTGGTGTGTGAAATGATGGTGAGCTTATGGTCCATCTTATAACATGTTAAACCTTTATCCAATGGATCCTATGTTTCTTTAGTACATAGCATAATCTTGGATAAATCTTAGGAAGATTAAGTGAATCATATAAGATCAAGTAAGGATCTTAGTGGGGGCCCACATGTGACCTTCCACATGTAAGGGGGGGGGGGGGGGGTTAAATGTAATTTCATGGGTAGTTAAGTTAAATGGTTGGATTTCAAGTGTAGTGTTTAGGTGTTAAACATATATGGTGTTATATAGTGTGTTAGGGTGTTCAGTGATCATAACTAGCTCAAAAATATTAAAACAATGCTTCTAGTAATATTTTGATGTTCCGGGTAATGTCCGGTTGTTCGGTTAAATACCGGTTCGTTAAAGTGCTAAATTGCACCGTTTAGTGTCCTTTATGTCCCCTTTTGTGATACTTTCAATTCCCGCCACTTAGGAAAGTATTCTGGACCATTTAATCATGTTTTTGCATGGTAAAATCTTGTTATATTGCTGAATT
Source organism: Helianthus tuberosus (assembly GCA_030545235.1). Classification (NCBI taxonomy): domain Eukaryota; kingdom Viridiplantae; phylum Streptophyta; class Magnoliopsida; order Asterales; family Asteraceae; genus Helianthus; species Helianthus tuberosus. The sequence goes on along the minus strand of JARYGA010008992.1, from coordinate 33,052 downwards.
TTGCTGAAATATATAAAATTCAGCTTTTAAAGTGTATTTCGGGTGTTATTTAGTGCGTATTTTAGCGTCCGGAAAGTCTATATGTTAACCCTTGTATGTACTCTTGGGTTTTAATGTATTCTTGTCGTTGGACCTACACCTAGGCCTCAATTCTATTATCTAACTGCTTTCTGCAGAATTGTTGACACAATGTGTCTTACCGGTGAGTTTACTAGTATTTCTTACGCAACGTTGTTCATTAATGCATAAAGTAATTCTTGTAGTATAAAACGTGCATGAATTCACTTGTATAGTATGTAATCAGACATTGTTGACATTTAGGCACATAATTGCAGTCATTAATTAATAATTAAAGTATACGGAAATTACCGGTTTGGTGCCAGTTGTCACAGGTGGTGTCGGTGTCTCAGGTGGTGGTGGTCATCTCAGACACACGCAGGCACCGGTGATGGTCTTTGAAGGGTTGTGCAATTTGCGGGGAAGTGGGAAAAATGGCCGCCTAAGGGTTTTGTTGATGCTTAGGGGATATATCAAGATATAACACCGACCGTCGGATGTTTTGTTGATCAATGGCCAGAATCTCATCTAAGATGCCTAAACACGGATCAGACTTTTAGCGACAAATTTTTACATGTCGCCGCTAAAAGTGTCCCCCCTAATGCCCTTATTTCTTGTAGTGTTCCCTATAGAAAGTCACCGGTGTACCATTAGAGCACTGCCTCTATGGTAGCGAAGAAACTTGTTAACGATTTTTTAAATATCGCATTAACTGATCGAATGATAATGAATGAGTTACAATATAATATAATATCTAATAACTGTAAAAATGATTTATCAACTTGTCTTCCATGACGGAGCCTCACATGACTTTGCAGACTAAGACTAAGAGAATAGTTAATGGAAAATAGAATGTCAAGTCTTGTGCATAAACAAATAATTAAGTGTTTGAGACGTGCGTTGATTTGCTATTCTCGTTCACATACTATACTATTCTCCGTCACGAGATAAAAGTCTTCTACGTATTTTTCTAATAGTTGGCTATTAACTAGCTAAGCAACTAATGTTAGGATGATAAAGCTTCACACTCTCACAGGCTTGCCCATCATCTTTTCAAGAATATTAAAATAGAAATTATATTACGAACGCGTATAAATCGGATACGTGAGAATATTTAGGTTACTCACAATAAACTATGGAATCTTTCTTTATTGGAGACAGAATGGTATGACTGTCTATCTACGTTTTCCAGTTAACAAAAAATTATATATATTTTTTAATTTTGAATAATTAATATGAAAATTAATGATTATGGAATCCTAGAAACACCAGCAATTAGCATTCAGAAGCTCACGTAGCACGATTTTCAAATGTAAAGTGTAGTATGTAGGTATGTATGTACTACGTATGAATTTATGTAATATATATGTGTGTGCTATATATATAACATGTAGATAAGTTTAATATTTCTTGCAAGACACTCTAGTTGCGGTGCATTTATCCAATTTTCAATTTAGTTATATAAATTTGTGTATACCTTATTATAAAATTACACAATTCTATCTTTAAATCTGTGAATTAATTACACGAGGTCTATAATTTAGCAGGCAATACAATAGCGTATCATATGTGCTTAACTATCTAATCATCACATCATATGGTGTAATACATGAGTAAAAGTAGATATGTGATCGTGTGTCCTAATTAAAGGAATTTGTTTCCGACATTACAATAAACCTTTAACAATCAAGAAACATAGCTATTTGAGTCGCTTGTTGGAAAAAAAAAGAGCATTGTTTAAACACCGGACATCAAATACTTTATGCTATTAAGAAGGACATAGATCATGAATATCCCAGAAGATCAATTTCTAATCATGCTAGCTAACATGTGCACATGAATTTTGTATGAATAATACAAGTTGATCCTTTGATTCAGGCGGTCACATTAGTAGCCATGGCATATGATTATTGTTTTGGGTTTCACTTGGTGCTTTTACTTATGGTAAAGCAAAAAATTAACGTGTCACACACAATATATGAGAATATGTTACGGAAATTACTATTTATGATAATAATGTGTCACACAATATTTTCTTTACTAACCAACTAATAAATAGAAAATTCTTAATCAACTTTAAGTATCAAATTAAGAAATAGCCAAGTCAAACTAATCAAAAGTATTTATGACGTGCACCGTACACAATAATTTGATAAATGGAGTCAAGTGATGGAGGGCTTGCATTTCTCTTGAGAGATGCAGTTTCGACTCTCACTTGGTGCAGAGTGGGGCATTGATGGGCAATGATAGCAGACCCAGGGAAACCTGGGTTGGATCCTTGAGCCAAACGGGTTTTACCGGTAATTTCACCGTCATGCCTACGGGCGGGTGGGTTACCGGGTTTTCCCCGGAATTGGTGGTGGACTCGGGTTACTCTCGGAGTACTCCGTTTGTCCAGTGGGTGCCCCAAGAGTACTCGGGATTGAGTTTGTTGGCCGTTCAAAAAAAAATATATAAAAATCAGCAACGAGCCATGTTAGGTTATCACATGGACGCTTACACATACTAAAAATAGGTTATTCATATATAGGTGTTTTTCGATTACATTATCTAGTGACATTTTGAGGTAGATAAGGCTTACGAACTATTAGATCATGGGTTCGCTTTCTATAAGGGGGTTTTCTCAGATTTATTGGTTTTTCTTCAGGATTAGTGTATAGACATTATAGCCTAGTGGAAATGGATATAATCAGGTTGTTTCGCTCAGTGGATATGATCAGGTTGTTTCGTTGATAGAACGATGATACTACAGTGGTTCGTCAATGATTCAAATTTCCCGTTTAAAAAAACAATATATATTTGTTTAGCTTTCAATTTGGAATCCAATGCCAAAAGGCCCAAAACACTATAAATACTAGCATGCTATTATTACAACACTACTTCAAAACCTATCATAAGAATATATATTTCCTTCGGTTATTTTAAAGCACGTCTGGTATCCTACTTGTCAAATTTTCTTGTCAAGAAATGGGCATCATTCGGTTTCCTTCTTTGAGTAGCAAAACGAAAAGCTTCAGCAAATTGCAAGGATTATGCAACCGAAACAAGTTGGATGTTCCGAAAGGTTATTTGGCTGTCTATGTTGGAGAAATTCAAAAAACTCGATTTGTGGTTCCGTTATCATTTCTTGAACATCCTCTATTTAAAAATTTGCTTCGGCGGTCCGAAGAGGAGTTCGGGTTTGACCATCCTATGGGAGGTCTAACAATTCATTGCCAAGAAGACATCTTCACTGATTTAATTTCCAGATTGCATGTTTCATGATCCGAATTGTTGTAGGTTGATTTTTTTGGTTTTGGTAAAATGATGCTAGTTTTTAACACCGTTAGAGAAAGCTTCTAAACCATGTAAAAATCCCCTGCCAACACCCTTTTTTTTGTTATAAGGGGCTTAGTCATTTTGAACAATTGTGTAGGTGTTTATGATATCATTAGTTGTTGAAGGAATACATAGTTCTTTTCATTGAGCAAGACATAGAATCATTTTTCTTGTTCTTTTATTTTCATCATAGAAATCCGGTCAAGATTTAGAAGCTAAACGAACAAAAAAAAGGTTGTGAGTAGATACTTGACAAGTAAAAAGAAGTAAAAACAATTACTTGACAAGTCAGACACAGAATTGCATGAAACCTCCAGACATGGCATTAAATCATTTACCTTCAATTGAAATACAAACATAATATATATACATTAATGGTTTTATATTAACAGTTTTTACTTTTTTTTATTTTTGCCATTCTAGCAATAGCTAAGTGGTAGAGCCTTTTGTCTCTTGAAGAAAATAGTCGGGTTCAAATTCCGGTTTAAAGTGTAATTTAATATTTATTGGTGTAGTTTAGAAGTACGAGTAACGTACCCTTTGCAATTCAAAAAAAAAAAGTAAAACATTTTTGTCTCTAACCATAGTAAAAAATTCTTGGGTCCGTCAAGTGGTAGAGCCTTTTGTCTCTTGGAGAAAATGTCAGAGTTCAAATTCTGGCTTAAGGTGTAATTTAAAATTTATTGGTGTAGTTTAGAAGTATGAGTAACGTACCCTTTGCCATTCAAAAAAAAAAAAAAGTAAAACATTTTTGTCCCTAAGGGGAGGTTACTGGTAAAGTGGTTTATATCCCAACCAATGGATTATGAGTTTAAATTCTGCAAAGGAAAGGTGGTGATTTTAGCTACAGTATTAAAAAATGAAAATGATTTCACTTGTACGCTTTCAAATTTTCAATGCCTTGATTATACCAATCATTAATGAAAGGAAAAGATCAAGATCATATTTCATGGAGCCTCATGAAATCCCAGTTAAATCTTAAAATAACTAACGTAATGAATGCTCCTCAAATATAGTGTCTGGCAATATCTTTTTTTTTTTTAACGGCCGACATAAATTTTATTAATAGTAGCAAGATGCTACACACCTAATGTACACCGAATTACAACAAACCAATCAAACCAATATTCTATTACATCATTACATCATATACCGTCTAGATTAAAACGACTCCAATCTTCTCATGTCAATGTTGTCGCTTTTGATCGATTCTTAATCCATAGATATGCCCCGGACTTTATCTCGTCAAGAGTTCTCGTGAAGTTTGGGACCGCTTGCCTGAATACTATATCGTTCCTCGTCTTCCATATACACCAAAAAGCCACCAGGACTATAGCATGAATAGCCTTTCATCTCCGCGAACCCGAGCTAGAACCATGTAGTGTGAGAAGGTCCTTAATACCAAACGCTATAATCGGTTGTATATTAATCCAGCCCGCCAAGTTCTGCCACACCATTTGTGCAAAGTGGCACGATACAAATATGTGATCACACGACTCAGCGTACTCGCCACAAAAAACACACATTTGATTCGGAACCGGCACATTCCTTCTAGCCAGCGCGCATTTAGTGGGTAGCCTTTCCATTTCTGCCCGCCAAGCTACTATGCTAACCTTCTTTGGGACCCAGTTGTTCCATTCGAAAGCACTTCCAGGGCTGCCCCGACCGGCCAAACATAACAATTTTTAATGCAAGCAACAGAAAAAGAACCATCCACTTCATACCGCCATTTCCATCTATCTGAAACTGCCGTCACCGAGCCGCTGCTTAACAGCGACGTCAACTGCTGCAGTTGATCGGCTGCTTCTGGACTGAGGGCTGGCCGAGCCCAGGCCCAACACCAAACCGGACCGACTTCGCTATTGGAGCAACGATCTGAGACCAGGCAGTCTTTAAACCTCTCCTCTTTAAATAGGCTCGGGAACTTAAGATAAAGAGGTTCCGGGTCAATCCAACTATCTAACCAAAATTGTGTATTATTACCATTACCCACCACTGCTGAAAAAGCATTTTTTAGATCTATTTCAGCAACTAATAGGGGCTGCCAGATACTATAAATACTCCTCAAAGGGCCCGCAACTGAATTTTTTACTGGGATATTATTCCACACCCTCGAGTTGTGATGGATAGCCCAAACCACCCTACGCCACAGACCGGTTTTTTCCGATTTAAACCGCCACCACCATTTTGCTAACATGGCTAAGTTAGCGTCCTTTAGTGAACCAAAACCTAACCCCCCATATTCAGTCGGTGCTATTGTTCTATCCCACGCTACCCAGTTCATTCTGGCTTTCTCTTCCGATCCTCCCCAAAAGAAGACTCTACGAATCCTATCCAAAGCATCTAAGACTTTCAACGGTGCTTTGAACAAGGATAGGTAATATGTTGGTAAAGCATTTAAAACCGATTTTATTAGTGTAATTCTCCCACCCTATGACAATGTTTTGGCTTTCCATATAGATAGCCTATTTTTAAAAATTCCAATCACCGGTTTCCAATTCCGAGCCAAGTTCATGTTAGCACCAACCAAAAGACCGAGGTGTTTAAAAGGGAACGTACCTTGCCTACATCTCAAGACCTGTGCCATTTCTTGGACAGCCTCATCATTAACTCCCACACCGTATATACTACATTTGGCGAGATTAACTCTCAATCCCGAGACTAAGTAAAAGCATCTCAGAATCCGCCTCAAATTATTAACATTTGACAGTGACCATTCCCCCACAAACATGACGTCGTCCGCATATATCAAATGGGACAAGGAAGGCCCCTCATTCGTTACTTTAATCCCATTAAACAAGCCAATCGAAGCTGCTTTTTTCATTATACCGGTAAGTGCTTCCATTACAATAACGAATAGGAAAGGTTATAACGGATCTCCCTGTCGGAGCCCCCTTGAGCATTCAAATTCTCGGGTAGGAGAGCCATTTACTAAGACTGAAGCTTTGGCCGAGTGCAAAGTTTCCATTACCCAAGACCGCCACCTATTCGGAAATTTCATCTGTAACATAATCGAATCAAGAAAGGCCCAATTTACTGAATCATATGCCTTATTTATATCCACTTTGAAATACATTGCACTACGCTTGGACTTTTTTAACCAACTTAAAACTTCATTTAGAACTAGTGGCCCATCCATGATATTCCTTCCCGCCAAGAACGCCGACTGTTGCTCCGATATCAAACCCCCCACTACACCTTTTAGTCGATTCACCAGTACTTTAGATATGACCTTGTTGATAACACCAATAAGACTAATAGGCCTGTGTTGGGATTGAACCCTATCAGAGGAACAGATAATGTAAAGCCAAAACCAGGTCACAACAGAGGATTCACAATAAACAGTAGTTTATACTCTGCTCTCCCCTTGATAGTGAGTTATAACATCTGATGGTCTATAACTGCTGGTCATAATCAACTGCTGTGTCATTTCAACTACTGATATGATCCTAAAGACTGCTGAAGACAAACTCTGTTGATCTATCTACTGCTGTCTCTTAAGTGCTGCTGAAGACACAAACACTGCTCATTCAAGGACTGATCACCTTTGAAGAAAGTACTGATGTTGTTGTTAAGCATCAGTGCTTAGGCTACAACAGTGGAACGTGAAGCAGTTGTTTCCTCATGTTTTGTAGTATTATTACAATCAGTTGTTAGACATCAGTAGTTGGTGTAAGGACAGTAGATATAGTTTGTTAGGCTGTTAGACGTCGCTTTCATGGTGACGTCAGCTGAGATTCCTCAGTGGTTTGGTTTGCCTATAAATATAACAGTACCCTGTACTGTTACATTTGATTGACTGAGCGGGTTCTTCTCCTCATGTCTAATCCTTTCATCTTGTGTGCAACCAACTTTGGGGCATCAGGCTGAGGGGGAGTATAGTTTGTAAGCTTATCTGTAATCTTTTGCTTTTGATTTGTAAATCATTCGACTCTATGAGAAGCAATTGTTTATCAAACTACTCTCTCCTTTTATTGTGTTTACAAAGTTTGTTTTCATTTCCGCTGCACTTTACATTTTCATATTCACAAATTGTTCAGAACATACAAACAAACACAATCATGAGAGCCTCCGATCCTAACAATTGGTATCAGAGCTTGGACAGTCAAATTCGATCTAACAATCAATTTGACATAACAGTTCGGCTCTAAATTCATTGATACTAAGGTTGGTTGTATTTTGTTGAAAAACAGAGTATCGATTAAATCATGTTCAAAATGGTTATTCAAAATCTCTGTAAATCAACCAAGATGTCATATAACACACAAATTTCACACAACAGATGATATCATGCAAAAGTCACCCATAGCTTTCAGATCTGTAAACATATCTGTTAAATTACGGGATTGATCTATATTTTTCGAAATTGATTTCAATTGTTGTTTTGATATTTGTGTTGTTTTCATTAAATGCTAAAGTATGAACCTCAGATTAACAAAACCTATGATTCATGAGACATTAGTGTTTTGTTTCTCTATAAAGAGGGAATTGAAACTTTAGTCATTCAGATCTTATGTGTTGAAAACAGGTTGAGTTCCTCAAAAGGACAAAATCAACTATGTTAAAATACATTAAGAAAATTCACAAAAACTCAGAAGTGTGTTTATCTCAAAACTTTTGTAGTCAAAAGAAAAGAGTATAATCATAAAACACTTATGAGTCAAAGTTTAGGGTAATAATGGTAATTAAGCAACTATGTGCATTTATATGTTCAGAAAAAGGTTTTGAATCCAGTAAATGAACTCCAAAGAGGACTAGACAATTGCTCAAAAGTTTCTCTCCATGTGTCCTCAAGTTTGCAATCAAATGTCAAAGAAAATGGTTCCAAACAGTGGTCAAAATGTATCCAAAAGTTTCTTTCCACTGGTGACCACTGACCATTTTCAAAAACTTATGAATGATATGATTATATACTCTATTGAAATTATACCAGATCCTTTTTGATACTATTCTCAGAAAAAAATCCTTTAACTATTTTTTTGTTGTTCAAAGGATTTTCTCACATAATCAGGATATATTATTCATTTTTTAATAATAATATATTTGGAACTTAAGCTTGTTTTTGTTGGCAATAGTTTCAGCTCCTGTCAGGATGTAATACCTCATTTTATGGTATTTGTGTCCTCATAAATGGGTCAAAAGGAAATGGTACATATGTCATGATCATGTCATACTCAGGTTTGCTCCTAAATTTTTATAAAAGGTTGATTGCAAACTGTGCTTAAAATACTAGGGTACTCATGTTTTAATTGAATATTAAACGAAAATGAGTTGTCTTAGCAAAAAGTTTTCATCATCTGGGTACTAAACCACTGTCCTTCAAAATTGACATGTGGCAAAACCTTGATTGAAAATACTCAAAATTGTTGCTGTAACATCTGTCTTTCAGATATTTACCATTTACCCTAACCACTGATTTGTTCCAAATTCTGATTCCTAAACACTGTCCACTGCTGAAAGTTAACCACTGATCCCTCATTTTCTTGAAAAGCACTGATGTTCAAAATCAGTGTCTTATCCACTGATATGCTATCCACTGTTAGTAAAAATCATCCACTGCCCATAAGTTTTTTTTACCGTTGTAACCACTGATGTTTGATACGTCAGTGGGTCTTAAAACAACTGTTCTACATACCTCATCCGTCTCATCAGTGTTTGACACGTGGTCAGTTTTTAGCCCTCAGATCTTAATAACCGCTGCCACATCAGCGATCATTTTTAAATAAAACCCTGCCCTAAACCCCCAAACAGGGTTTTACACTGTCGAATTGAATTCTAAAAATTCTCTTCTCATAGCAGTTTCCAACCCTTCTTCTCAAAATCTCCAAAATCCTCCTCCGATTCTTCTTCATCAAAATGACGAAGTCAAAAGGAAAATCAAAATCAAAACCTACATCACCATCACCTTCCAAAGAGGTCGCTCAAACGGCCGAAGAACCCATCGAAATACCATTCAAACAATCTCACAATTATCTAGGTTTACTCACAAAACCTACTGATAATCACACCTTTGACACCATCATTGATGCATTAACTGGGTCAAAGTACAAAACTTTGTTGACGGTGAATGCTCCTATATATCTGCAAACCCAGAGAGAGTTTTGGAAAAAGGCGTCGCTTGAAAAACAAGACGGAAAAGTCATAGCCATAAACTCCTCGATACAGGGTAAAGCAGTTCAAATAACCCCACAGTCGATCTCCGAAGTCCTTAATCTCAACGATCAGGAAGGTAAACTCTCTTTTGAAAAGGTCGAGATGAAAACTGATTTCGTGAAAAGGGGTTATGCAGAAGAACCAAAGGTAGATACCCTACAAAAGGGTTATTTTCCATCTGCACCCAGGTTTTTATTTCACACACTCTTGATGTGTGCTTCAAATAAAACAACATCTTTCAACGAAATACCATTGAAAATCCAAAACCTGGGTTACGCTATTTTGAATAATAAAGACTATAACTACTCCCAGGAGATTTTCAATGACATGGTGAAAAACGTTGAAAGTAAAGCATTTTTACTTTTTCCAAGATTTTTGAGTTATTATTTTAAACAAAAATTTGAAAAGAAAAATGTAAATTTGCTCAAACAAGGTGTTCATTGTCAAATAAAAAGCATAACAAAAGAAACATTTTCAAGGATGATGGCACCAATAAAAACAAAAGCAGGGGTACCTGAGCAGACTTTAGCGGTTACAACTGCTCCTCAGGTATCAGCTGCTGAGCCCACTGCTCCAGGTGATCATAGCAGCACTCCCACTGCCTTGAAACCCACACCTGCCACCACTAAAAGGACCAAAAAGAAAACATCCAGAAAACCCACCAAACCCAAAACAAAGGCAACTCTGGAAGATGAGATCCCAGAGGAAATGCCTGTGACAACACAAAAGTCACCACAAACCACTGCTGCTACTTCCTCACAGCAGTTGGAAGAAAGATCTCAACCCATAACCGAAACTCCTCCTGCATCCTCACAAAACGATCAGGTTGTAAGCACAGGGACACCACAATATGAAGCTCTGAATCCACTCGGATCCATCTTCCTCAGTCCTGATCCCAAGGACATGTCTCTTTCAACCCCCATCCCCTCACCAATAATAATGCCACAATCCATGCTACCTCTGTTGCATGCAGCTGCTATTGCACAGACACAAACCAGTTCCTCTCTATCACCTATCACCGAGAGTATACATCCACAGGTGACTGGGTCTGATGCGTATACTTCTGCTATCCCAGCAACAGTTGAGGAGGTTACACTGCAGGAGTTACAAGTAACTCCTGTCAGTAGTTCAAGTGGAGCAGCAACTACAACGGGTGGATCAACAGATCCTCAGTTGGACAGTTGTTTCATAAGTAAGACTCCCTTGAAGGCAATTTCTTCCATGGCAACATCGGTGACCACCAGTGTGTTGGATCTAACCACTGGTACCATCAAAGGTTTATCGAGTGCCGAAGAAAGAAGTCCCCAGTACCAAGAACAAGGGGCATCAATGGATGATTTTTGGGACTCTGTTCCTAAGACACACATTGATATAACCACTGCTGGTGGGGATTCAGATGATCCTACTAAAGTAGGTGATGATTCAAAATATCAGGAATTGACGGACAGGGTTGACAAACTGGAAACCTCAGTTGCTGAAATAAAGGAGATGGTGCAAGAGATTTTAAAAGCTCAAAAAGCACAATCCACTGCTGCCCCACCACAATCTGCTGTTCCTGCTCAAGCACCTGCACAACAGGCATTTGCTGCAAATGAGCTATGGAATATTTTTCAACCTATGCTTGAAGCACAGCAACTTATGGCTGACAAAAAGCATGCCATTCAAGTACAAATGCTGACCAACATGGTTGAATCAAGGTTCAAGGATACTCAAGCAGATATCAAGGCTATTAAGGCCAGTATCCAAATTACCACTGGCAAGGCTCCTTCAACTTTACTATTCTTTGATGACCCCCTTGCAGATAATGCCAAAAAGGGGGAGATATTGAAGCAAATGAAGAAAAAGGGAATTGAACATGGCATTCATATTGAACCTGAAAAAGAAAAACAGGTCTTAAAACCTGTTAGCCAAACAGCTGATACAGCAGCAGTTACAAAAACTGCTGCAGCAGTAGTTACAAAAGCTGCTGTCAGTAGCCAAACAGCTGCCATATCATCAACACTCACACCCCCAACACACACCACTCTACCACACACCACTACAACTACTGCTCCACCATCATTATCTACAATCACACAATCACCACTGCTTCCTGTTATAAAACAGAAGACAACAGATGTTACAACATCTGTTGTAATGACAGCAGCGGTTGAAGCACCAGTTGTTTCAACCACTGTCAGTCAACCACAATCCACTACCATACAATCTACAACCACTAATCCACCCAAAACATCATCTGTTTCTTCTTCATTAAAAAGAAGAAGAAATCTCATAACAGATGATGATTCACCACCATCACCACCAACATCACCACTTCCATCCCCTGCTCAAAAGCAGAAGACAACTGCTGACATATCAGCAGTTGTTAGTCAGTCATCCACCACTGCTCTCACCTTTCATACTTCACAACCAAGGCTGTTCAACAGAATAAGAAAACCAATAACTGCTGATGAGGGTACATATGATCCTAATGCTGCACAACATCCACTGGAACTTGAAGCTATCAAAAATGAGATGAGGCAATTCTATACAGAAGAAGATCCTTCAAAAAGGAGATTCCCCTCACTCATAGGCTACATGCCACCAGAAGATATGGATGATTACCTAAAACTCAAGACAAAGCAGGCAAATGTAAAAGCCAAGGTTGATAGTGAAAAAGAAAAGTTAAGTGAAGATGGCATTACTAAAAGACTGGAGTTCTACTTAACAAAAGTAAAGCTGATAGAAGGGTTTGCACAAGACCTAAACAAAGAAAAGGCTGATCAAAAGAAAGAATTAAGAAAACAATATCTAGCCTTCATTTTGAAAGAAAAATTCTATCCTGCTGAAGAACAACAGTTCAGAGAATGGCCAGTAGCAGCTCTTAAGCGTGAGGCAGAAAGGATTGAAAGGATTAAGAATGATCCTACGAAGAAGAAGAATGCTCCTAACTGGAGAAAATATGAAAAGCTCATTGCTGACTTAACTGCTGAATATAAGAGAAAGAAAAGGGAGCTGGTGGATGCGAAAGTGGATACTACTGAAGCCATATCAAAGTGGTCTAAACAACAGACTGACGAAGCCTACAAAAGGCTGAAGAAAAGAAAGACAACTGTTTCAGGCACTTCTAAAAAGCAAGAACAAATGATGAAGCTTGAACAGAAGATGGGAAACCTCGACACACTGTTCCGGTCTACTTTTGCAACAAATCAAGATGAAGGAGAACAGTTGACTGAAGAAGAGGTAAGAGAAAAGGAAGCAGAGTACTTCAAAGATACCATCACAAAAATGGGTCTAAAAGAAGAAACATCAACAAAGCTTCAAAGCCTTTTTAAGGCATTAAACAAACCTGCAACTCCAAACACTGCTGAAGACAAGACAGAAGCTGAACGACAAGAATTTATTGAACAAGAAACTTCAGAAGATATAGCGGCAGCTGACAAAGTCTTTGAAGAAGCTTTCAAAAGAATGTCTGAAAGTCTGCAGTTGTTTTCAAGGCCATTATCCCTCAACTCATCTTCAAATAAGTCTCTCCCAAGAAACCCACTTGGCTTAAAAATACTAAAGTGGATGTCTGATCAAAAGACTCACGTATTGACCTTGGTCAGAGCCAATGGCGAGGTGAAGCACATATCAAGGAAAGAAGCACTAGGCCTTAGTGTTCAAGATTTGCAGGATCTCCTTGGGCTTTCACTGTGTAGGGATGAGGATGACCAGAGTGCAAAGGAATTTGAAGCTGAATTCAAAGAACAAGCTAAGGCACTCTTGATGAGTAATAAAGGTCCTGAATAATGAAAGGTTTTGGCATTATCTGTTCCAGGGGGAGATTGTTGGGATTGAACCCTATCAGAGGAACAGATAATGTAAAGCCAAAACCAGGTCACAACAGAGGATTCACAATAAACAGTAGTTTATACTCTGCTCTCCCCTTGATAGTGAGTTATAACATCTGATGGTCTATAACTGCTGGTCATAATCAACTGCTGTGTCATTTCAACTACTGATATGATCCTAAAGACTGCTGAAGACAAACTCTGTTGATCTATCTACTGCTGTCTCTTAAGTGCTGCTGAAGACACAAACACTGCTCATTCAAGGACTGATCACCTTTGAAGAAAGTACTGATGTTGTTGTTAAGCATCAGTGCTTAGGCTACAACAGTGGAACGTGAAGCAGTTGTTTCCTCATGTTTTGTAGTATTATTACAATCAGTTGTTAGACATCAGTAGTTGGTGTAAGGACAGTAGATATAGTTTGTTAGGCTGTTAGACGTCGCTTTCATGGTGACGTCAGCTGAGATTCCTCAGTGGTTTGGTTTGCCTATAAATATAACAGTACCCTGTACTGTTACATTTGATTGACTGAGCGGGTTCTTCTCCTCATGTCTAATCCTTTCATCTTGTGTGCAACCAACTTTGGGGCATCAGGCTGAGGGGGAGTATAGTTTGTAAGCTTATCTGTAATCTTTTGCTTTTGATTTGTAAATCATTCGACTCTATGAGAAGCAATTGTTTATCAAACTACTCTCTCCTTTTATTGTGTTTACAAAGTTTGTTTTCATTTCCGCTGCACTTTACATTTTCATATTCACAAATTGTTCAGAACATACAAACAAACACAATCATGAGAGCCTCCGATCCTAACAGCCTGAAATCTTTTGGACTCACCGGATCTTTGACTTTTGGTATCAAAGCGATAAAAGAGGATGTACAGCATGAATTCAAGGAGCCCGTCTCATAGAACTTATTAAATAACTTAACCAGATCATCCCGAAAGCCAGCCCAACACCTTTTTATGAACTTAAAGTTGAAACCGTCCTGCCCTGGAGCACGATCCCCATCACAATCCCACACTGCTGCTTTGATTTCCTCTACTGTAAATGGACTCTCCAACATAATGGCCTCATTATCCGAAATGGTAGCCAGATTCGGACATACCAATTCCGGTCTAACAGGCATAGGTTCCGAGAACTGATGAAGAAAGAATCCAAACAGGGATTCCTTTATAGCCAAAGGATTCGTAATCCAAACGTCGTCAACCATTAAACCATTTAACCGATTCGTGCTAATATTCGAGTTAATAATATGATGGAAAAAAGCGGAGTTTTCATCACCATCAATCGCCCACTTGGATCTAGATTTTTGCCACAAGTCTAGCTGCTTTAATCTGTCAAATTCAGCCATGTAAGTTCTACAATCCGCTCTTTCAACAAACTCCTCTTCCACCAACATTCGATCTTCCGCCAGGTTTTCAATAATTGCCAACCTCCTTTTTTTTCTATCATAAAGACCTTCTTTATTTTCTTTTTCCACTTTCAACCAAGATTTAATCTTATATTTTAACCACCTCAACTTAATTGCTAGGGCAAGATCTTCCTGACCCGAAAAAGAGAAAGCACCACACCTCTGGAGCACAAAATCAAGGAATCCAGGGAACTCGAACCAAGAATTGAAAAATCTGAATGGAATATGCCCAAAGTCTGATTGGACGGTAGAAAGAATGATAGGCCGGTGGTCCGACGCTACCCTATCCAATGCAAGCACCGTTGCATTTGGCCATTGCTCCCTAAAGCCCAAACATACAAGGAACCGATCAAGTTTACTTAATTTTTTCCCATTATCGGAGATATATGTGTAATTGCCTCCACCCATATTATACTCCACCAAACCCGCTGAGAGAATAAAGTGGTTAAACGCATCAGCGTTAGCTTCTACGAATTCGGAATTAAGACGCTCACTAGCATCCCTAACCTCGTTGAAATCTCCCATCAATACCCATAATCCTTGTAATGAATTCTTAACTTCCAACATCTCCGACCACAACGCTCTTCTACTTAACGGATCATTCGGAGCATAAATATTCATATAATTTATCCTACAACCGGTTTGCACAAGAAACCCGAAACTACAATAAAGTACATGTTATGAATTACATCCACGCTCCTGAAAACCGCTGGACACCATATACACGCAAGCCCCCCAGATCTCCCTTGGGAATTCTCCACCGCTAGCCTATACTCAGCTCTACCCCAGAAATGATTGAACTTAAAAGACTCCGCATCTTGTAACTTTGTCTACTGAATTGCAATAAAATGAACCCCGTAGCTGGTTTTCAGACCCCTGATCCAATCTGACTTCCGGCTACTCCTCACCCCCCGCAAGTTTATAGAGAGACAATTTATCTTGCACCATTTATGACACCTTCATCAGCAATTAGCTGTTCAGTCGCCGGGATAAAACTATTAAGATCAACTCCAATAAGCGCCCCAACCCTGACCGTAGCCTCCACCTCTTCAGAAAAATCAAACTGTGGCCCGACCCCAGTCGACTCGACTTCAGCTGCCTCTCCCAGATTACGAATCCCGCACTCCGGTAAAACCTGTGGATTGGTCGGAGAGTTCGGAAGAACAGTATGAAGAGGACCATCTCCAACCGAATTCCTTTCCTGCTCCCGAACTGGAGTATTCAGATCTATAGGGTCAATTGTAACATCCCGAAAATATAAAACTTTATATTAAAATTATAAAGTATAAATAAACAAGAAATTATTTAACTAGGAAATTATAACCTGGTTAACTAGAAGCCTAGAAATAACTGGAAATACGGTTAGAATGAACAAACTATAGGTTAAACAAAAGTGGAGGGGCTCATGTTGTCAAAATTGAAACTTGTATTATCAATATTGAATTAAAAACAAAACCAAACACCCATTTGGGATGTCTGGTCGATCAAGAACCACAGGGGGCGACACCCACACTTCCAAAACCCTAACTTCTTCTAAACCATCAAATTGAAGGTCAAAATCAAGTTGAAATCGAAATCTGAACATAGAATCATGATCACCTCGACAAAGGGGTCATAAGGTATGTCGAATTAGGTCATTTTGATTCGATTTAATGTTCATGCATGTGATTGAAATCGAGTATAGAGGTTAATTATGTGTTGTAAACATGAAATTTGAAGTGATATAAGGTTTAGGGTCAAACCCTAGATGATTTCTTGATAGATTCTTGCATGATAATTGTAAGGATCAAAATCACCATAGTGGGTGACTAATATGTTAGTGGAACTTGATAAACACTAGGATTAAAACTCTTGTCCTAGTGTAAACTGAAATTTATGAGGAAATCTCTAAATTGTTGATGTTAAAATATGGACATGTAGTCTAATTGAAGCTAATTATGGTGATAAACTCTAGTCATGAACTTGGTTTAGATCATGTAGAAATCTGACCCGCTAGGTGTTTGATAAAACGCCTAAATGAGGGTTAAAACGTTAAAGGTTGGGTAAAACGCAGATTTGAATATGTTAAGAAATAATGCGTTAAAGCTTATGAAAGAGTTCTAATCTTGTTATGAATTGAACTCTTTAGGAAAGGAATCTGGAACGTCAAGTGGACAATCTGGAGGTGATACACGCGGAAAAGGTGTGCTTTAAAGGTACGTGACTTTAGTCTCGTTAAATTATGCATATATGGTTGAGTTTAGTGTATAGACAGAATCGTAGCGTAAAGGATGCGTTTGATGTGTTCTAAAGTGGCGTAGTTCACTTGAACATCAAACGGTTCAAAATAAAGACTTGGGATTGGGTTTGACATATTAATAAAGTGATGGTTTTCACTAGATAGTCAAACGGGTTGAACAGATACCATAAAAGGTATCATGACAATAGTGATATGATGGTTTCATAAATTGTTAAGTGTTGGATTGCACTACGCTTATGAACCTAGCTATAATACTTTAAGTTGTGAATCCAGGATATTGGAATAATAAATGGGGGTAGGTTGAAAAGGTCGTTCAAAACGGAACGTTGAATTCCGAGGAAACGAGCTTTTGGTCCCAAGGGAACACAAAGTCATGAATAGCGCAAACACACTAAGATGTACAAGCCCGGAAACTTGGGTAATAGCATCTAAAAGTTTTTAGAATAAGAAATTGGAATATACACTCATAGTTAGAATGGGTCGAATAAATGATAGTATAGTAACTTTTAACAGTATGATCGGTGAGTCAATTGTTGGTATAATAATTGAAATGAACATGTCCGTAATGAATTTACAGACATACAGGAAAGAAATAGCCTAGAACGGTATGCGGTTATGGGCGAAATCTACAAAATAGTCAAAAGACAAATTTACGGTGGAGATCAAAGGATTTACGGTGAACCTCTTCTGAGTTACGGCAGACCAAGGTCATCCAGGGTCTACCGTAATTTACGGTAGATACCGTAAATTACGGTAGAGCCCAGGAAACTAAGTATTTTATTTACTTTTCAATGTCGGAAATTTGTATATATATATGCTATACTAATGTCAAAACTAATGTTTTTTTTAGTTGTTTGACCTTAGGTATGGATGAGATCCTCCCGAATGGTGATCAAGTACGTAGTCAAGAACCGAACACGCATTTTGAAGCTTCCGCAACAAACTTAATCTTGTCTAGACTTTAATCAAGTTGTAAATACTTTTGTTAATCGTGTTTTGAATCCTTTAAACTAGTTATTAGTTAATTAGCAAGGGTAAACCTTAAACTTGTTATGCACTATCTTGGATTTGTTTTTGGTACTACCACTAAGGTGTATGGTTTTTAAACACGAAAAGTTTTTTGTAAACTCTGATTATTATAAAGTTCATATAATTATTAGTAAAATTCCGTCCGGTATTAAGGGTGTTACAAGTTGGTAATCAGAGCCCAAGGTTGTTAACAAGTGTGTTCGGTTCAAGCTTGATCAAACATCCGGTAAGAGTTAATTGTTCTAAAGTAGAGTTACTATGTATAAAAAGGGAAATAATGAATAGAAATGCATGGGAAGAGCGTGTTAACACACTCAAACCCGGAAAGTGAATTAAATAAGAACGGTGAAAACAAGTTATGAACTTGAATAAACCGAAGTAAATAAACCATATGTCATAGATGAAATGTTTAACACTTAATGTAAACATTTCAGTTAAAGATGACGAATAAAGGTAATGATGATGCGGTGCCAAGAGTCACCGAGCAAACGAGAGAAGTGATTGCTGAGGAGGTAGGAAAAGCAATCGAAAACAATTTATCGGGTTTCATCGACAAAATCCAAAACACGGTATTATCAGTGGTGGAAGAAAGAATCAAGAAATTTGAGGATAATACCAATTTAGCAAAGGAGAAGTCGGGAGGACGAAAATCTTGTTCTTACAAAGAGTTCATGGCATGCAAACCGCCAATTTACAATGGGGAGGTTGACCCGATAATATGCCAGCGGTGGCTAAGCGATATGGATGGGGTATTCGAAAGGACTCATTATGATCCAGACGACTACGTAGCCTATGGCACGGGTCAGTTAAGGGGTCAAGCGAAAGACTGGTGGGATAACAAGAAGAAAGAAATTGGAAGTGAAGCGGCTAAAGCTATGACATGGGACGAGTTTAAGCCGTCGTTTCTTAAACATCATAGTCCCAAGGCAGTCATTAACAAGATCAAGGAAGAATTCATGCAACTTCGACACAAGGGTGAATCTATTGATAAAATCACGGGAATGTTCATGGATAAGATGAAGTTTTGTGATGAATTGATAACGAATGAGGAGCAGAAAATATATTATTATTATAATATGTTGAGCGCCGAGTATAGGGAGTTTATGACTCCTTCAAAGTATGAGACTCTCACCGAGATTATAAACGTTGCTCGGGAACGGGAGATAGAGTTGAAGAAACAGATTGAAAGAGGTGAAAGAAGGGCGCAGATAGTCAATCTAAGCCCAACGAAAAAGGCGCGCACAACAGAATCCTCAAAGAAACAAGAAGGGAAAAGCGGGCCATCAAACTGCAAGATATGCGGGAAGGGGCACAAAGGTGAGTGCGGGTTCAAGGACAAACCGTGTCCTATATGTGGGAAAACGGGGCACACGGCTGCATTGTGCCCGGGGAAGGTGTCGGTGTGTTACAAATGCTACCAACCGGGTCACAAGAAATCTGAGTGCCCAGAGTTGATCGGAAAGAAAGATGACAAGAATACACACACTGAGACACCAAGAGCAAAGGCAAGATCTTTCCAGTTAACAGCAGTGGAGGCAAAAACAGAGCCCGATGTGGTCTCAGGTATATTTGCCATAAATTCAATTCCTGCACATGTGTTATTTGATACGGGTGCGAATAAATCATTTGTTTCACATGGATTTATTCGACATCCTTCTTTTGTACTAACAAATTTTCCTATGCCATTAGAAGTAGAAATATGTGATAACAAAAGTTTCCTTGTGTGTGATGTATGTCGAGATTGTAAGATAAACATTGACGACGAAGAATATTCAATAGACTTGATTCCTATGTCGATGGGGGAATTCCAAGTAGTAGTCGGGATGGATTGGCTGTCACACCCCCAAATTCCCACCTAGGGTATGTCCCTATTAGAAGTGCGATTATTCAACAAAGAGCCACCAATCATATCAAACATGTTCAATAAAATAATAAAGTACTCGTTGATAAAGGAAATACTGTTTGCAAGTGAAATAAAACCAAGTAACCAGCGGAAGCAAAAGTAAATAGTTTAAAACCCAACAGTGTATCATAAAGTATCATAAATAAAACGCCCAGTCATGACCATGCCCACTCCAGCCACTTCAGATAGCACGTCCAAGTGTACCTCAGCTAACGACCTACAAGCATGTAAACAAGTGTGTCAGACTACGCTGGTGAGTGTAAAGTTTTGTTTACCGAGTTAGTTATCATTCACGTGTGTAAAACAGTTAACCAGATGATATGTCGTTTCGCTGTTTTGATGTTGTTATTACTCGATTACCGAATAGCTACAAGATATGTCTGCCCAACCTCCAACGTCTCTATCAAAACGTTGGTCATGTTTTAAGGTAATTAGTTCACGCCCGTCTTTCTGGGACGGTGTGAGGGTGCCAAACCTAATAGCGCTATCAACTAAATACCCCGTTGCCTTTCGCAACTGCCGGTAGTGTCAAGGGGTCTTACGAGATAGATACTGAGTACATAACACAACATCCCGTTATCACGCATTCCTTTATGGAACGTTACCCGTTATCCCTTCCCCGGGATGCATGCTTGAGAAAAGAGCAGTGAACTCACCTTTGATTTGCTCGGTTTGTTATATTACTTGTTCACACATAATCAGTCAATGCCTATGAGGTTCATGTACACGGAATCAGTTTACGTTCACGTTGTTCACGTATGTTCATAGTGTGTAATCGTAGCAAGGATTATCGCACAACAGATAACAATCATTGATAACACACATAACAGTTAGGTTCATTAGTCACATACATGTTTCATGATAGTGCTTAATAGTTAAGTGAGGTATTCGTCACAAGCAAGTCATGTTTCCTCGATCATAATTAACATCGTCAATAGGCAGACAATAATCATTCAACAACAAAATTAACTTCACAACTAAATGCACAATGAATATGTAAGCAATGGCCGACAAGAGTTAATGTGTGTAGCAAATCCTCACATGCAACCAATAATGACATACTAGATATAGTTACACATGAGCCTGACACTTGGTGTCATGAATTGACATGATAAGGAACAAATTGCGTGTCATTAAATATAATCTGGTGATTCTTAATATCATGGCCAACAACTATATTTGAATATTCTCATTGGGCCGCACAATACTGCTAACATCACATGTACCCTTCATAAATTTTAATGAAACTTAATCATGTAATGAGTGCTATTATGTGATTGGACCAAAGATCCACTAAGCCGACAAAAATTCTTGGTTTAATCATCACCCAAACATAATCTTCAATCAATCAACAATCTCATAAAAGAACTAAAACGGTTTTGTTAATTATTCATCATCATCATCATATAATCAGATTCAATTCACACATTATTCATCTCATATTACATCACCAGCAAATTATTATACAATAACAAGACCAACAATACATCATATTGAACATTTACGAATTCGGGATTTGTTTCGCATGCACTTCATAATCAAGCAAATAACCAATCAAGCATCACTATCACTAATATCAAGTTAACATACCGGGTAAATATAAGCACATGAGAGATACTGATTCGAAGATGGAAGAGCTCCGATGGGGGGGGGTCTGCTATGTCTCACGTGAACTTGAGAGAGATAGGGTTTTGCTTGGAGTTATGTGATATTATTAAGAAATCATATGTAAATCCCTCATGTGAGCGTGATTCCTACTAGCCCAAATAATCGGCCCAACTCTAACTATATGTGTGTATATCCTGAAGTCAAAAGCCGGCCCCCAACACATGTGGTAATTGGGCTTCGGGCGTGCGGACTCACATAGGCCGGCCCACTTTTTATAACCCTTGATTGGGCTCGAACAGTTCAATCTAGGATAACCTGTGTGTGTGCGCTTCGAGTGGGCTTGCGGCCCAAATAGGTTAGTCCCCTAAATTAACTAAACGACACCTAGAAACGTTTAACGATTCCTTGCAGTTAATCAGTCAAACACACGTACACATACTCAAACACGTTATACATTTAGCAATTACATCCCAGTCACAAGTGTTTATCAATATACATCATCGCAAGGGACCTGAAAGTGGAATAACAAGAAAACAGGATCACGTGACTAAGAGACACTGATCTTGGAAATTCGGGTTGTCACATCATCCCCAACTTGAAAGAAATTTCGTCCCGAAATTTAATAAGTAAGCACAGAGGAGTGAAGTGATAAATCAAGATTGTTGCGGATTCTGCTCGGGTGCCACATCATCCCCAACTTGAAGAGGAATCTCGTCCCGAGATTCACCAGCTTTACTAGATTCTGGTTTGTCTTTAGGAAAAAGGTGAGGATACTTGAGCTTCATTTGATCTTCTCGCTCCCATGTGAACTCCGGTCCCCGCCGCGAGTTCCAACGGACTCGAACAATCGGAATACGACTATGCTTACGTACTTTGACCTCCCTATCCATGATCTCAATAGGTTCTTCGACAAACTGCAACTTGTCGTCGATCCTCAACTCTTGATATTGTACCACTAACGGGTCGTCTGCAAAACACTTCTTCAACTGCGAAACGTGGAAGACATCGTGAACATTACCCAGCTCAGCAGGTAATTCTAGCTTGTAAGCCACTGTACCGATGCGCTCAAGAACTCTAAACGGCCCAACGTAGTGTGGATTAAGCTTGCCACGCTTTCCAAAACGAACAACACCTTTCCATGGTGAAACTTTCAACATGACACGATCACCCACTTCGAATTCTACCAGCTTGCTACGTTTGTCGGCATAGGCTTTTTGACGATCACGAGCTGCGGCCATACGTTTCCTGATCTGAACAATCATCTCTGAAGTTTCTAATACTAGCTCAGGTCCTGAAATCTGACTGTCACCCACTTCAGCCCAACAGAGAGGTGAACGACATTTCCTCCCGTACAATGCTTCAAATGGAGCTGCCTTGATGCTAGTGTGATAACTGTTGTTGTAGGAGAACTCAACCAACGGCAAATGTTTCTCCCATCCCTTTCCAAAATCAATGACACACGCTCGCGACATGTCTTCTAGTGTCTGAATAGTGCGCTCACTCTGACCATCAGTCTGTGGGTGGTAAGCCGTGCTCATATCAAGACGTGAGCCAAATGACTTATGCATAGCCTGCCATAACTCTGAAGTAAAACGAGGATCTCGATCAGAAATGATAGAAGTTGGCACCCCGTGCCTAGAAACCACTTCCTTAAGGGATACTGCTGCGAGCTGAGAATGCTTATCTGTCTCCTTAATTGCTAGGAAATGCGCTGACTTCGTGAGACGGTCGACAATCACCCATATAGTATCGTTCCCAGCCTGGGTTCTCAGTAGCCCTGTGACGAAATCCATCGAGATCTGCTCCCATTTCCACATTGGTGTCTCTGGCTGTTGGAGTAGACCCGAAGGTTTCTGGTACTCCGCCTTGACTTTAGCACAAGTCAAGCACTTACTCACGTATGCAGCAATGATAGCTTTCATGTTCGGCCACCAGTACAAAACCTTTAGGTCCTGGTACATCTTATCCGACCCCGGATGAATAGAATATCGTGACTTGTGCGCTTCGTCCATCACAAGCTCTCGAAGGTTACCAATTAAAGGAACCCATACACGTTCCATAATGTAGTGGATACCATCAGACCGTTGCTCAAACTTCTTCTGCATACCCCGCAAACCCTCAGCTTCGATGTTTTCTTCCTTTAAGGCCTCGATCTGAGCTGCACGAATCTGAGCAGGTAGATCAGAGTGAATAGTAAGCTGTAGAGCACGAACCCGCTTCTGTTTCGGTTCCTTGCGACTGAGAGCATCTGCTACAACGTTGGCTTTACCCGGATGATACTTGATAGCACACTCATAATCATTAAAAAGCTCAATCCAACGACGCTGTCGCATATTCAATTCCTTCTGGTCGAAGATATGCTGGAGACTCATGTGATCGGTATAGATGGTGCATTTGGTACCATACAGGTAATGCCTCCAAATCTTCAACGCGAAAACCACAGCTCCTAACTCCAAATCGTGTGTCGTATAATTCTTCTCGTGTACCTTCAACTGTCGAGAAGAATAAGCTATCACCTTGTCACGCTGCATTAACACGCAGCCAAGACCCTGAATCGATGCATCACAATAAACTACGAAGTCTTCGGTACCCTCTGGTAGAGACAAAATCGGTGCGCTACATAGTTTCTGTTTTAAGAGCTGAAATGCATCTTCCTGTTTCGGCCCCCAAGAATAAACAACTTTCTTCTGTGTCAAGGAGGTGAGAGGTTGAGCGATCTTTGAGAAATCCCGAATGAGACGACGATAATATCCTGCAAGACCAAGAAATTGACGCACCTCCGAAGGATTCTTTGGTGCCGCCCAATTCCGAATAGCATCGATCTTGGCAGGATCTACATGAATACCCATCTCGTTAACTATGTGTCCAAGAAAGTGTACTTCTCAAATCCAGAAATCACACTTAGAAAACTTCGCATACAGCTGCTCCTTCCTCAGGAGCTCCAAAATAAGACGTAGATGTCGCTCGTGGTCCTCCTTGCTCTTGGAGTAGATCAAAATGTCGTCGATGAAAACAATGACAAAGCCATCGAGATACGGCTTGCACATGCGGTTCATGAGATCCATGAAGACCGCTGGTGCGTTAGTCATCCCAAACGGCATAACCAAAAACTCGTAGTGGCCATACCGCGTTCGAAAAGCTGTTCTGGGAACATCCTCCTCACGGACTCGTACCTGATGATAACCCGACCTTAAGTCGATCTTAGAATAGAAACTTGACCCTTGCGGCTGGTCAAACAAGTCGTGGATTCGTGGCAAAGGATAACGGTTCTTGACCGTCACCTTGTTGAGCTCGCGTTAATCAATACACATGCGGAAGGACCCATCCTTCTTCTTCACAAACAATACAGGGGCTCCCCAAGGCGAAGAGCTAGGTCGGATAAAACCCCTATCCAACAGCTCCTGGAGCTAATTCGACAACTCCTGTAACTCTCCTGGTGCAAGACGATAAGGAGCACGAGCAATCGGTGCTGCCTCTGGCGTGAGATCAACTGGGATTCTGACTAACAGTTGTGGCAGTAAACCTGAAAGTTCCTCGAATAGCACACTGAGATGGGTCACAACAATTGGTGGATCCTCGATCCTATTTCCTTAGCCTTATCATCAGAAACGGTTGCTAACATAGCGGGGTCATCCCTACGTAGACACTTCTGGGCCCTCATAGCTGGAATGGCGCTAACCCTTGCACCCCTCTGACGCTTTAGAACAGACACCGGTTCTCCACACAAACTTTCTCCTCACTGGTATATCTGCGCGATCTTTGGATAACCAATCCACACTAATTGTTGTATTACAGCGATCAAGGGTAGTAGAAGGAAGGTCGATGTCGGACGCTTGTCCCACACGGTCGAGTTTGCATCCCAACAAACATATGAGGTTTCGTTTGTCTTGTCGTCAGCCGATTCCACAACAGGTTCGGTTTCAAGAAGCATCAGGGTTAAGTAAAACAGAGACGAAGTGATTCGTTACCAAAAACGTGTAGGCCACCATGTGGTTATGATCCTGGCGTAGCCTACGCCAATCCTAAATGCCCTTCCATGAGCATCATTTCCCGTGTTGTTGTTATCGTTACGAGGATTTCCAGTAATTACCTCGTGTCTTTGATTGTTGTCGTCTTGATCTAACCATGGCCAATCCATGTTGTTGGCACCTCCATTTCCATACCGTTAGTTACAATTACGAGTATCATGATGTTGCCGTGACTGTTACCTCTAACGTCATTGCCTGAAACGGAGTCCTACGAATCTTCATCGACAAGGTCCATCTTGTCACATTTCCGTGCCACGTCCTAAGACGCTAATCATTGTGCTGGCCGTTTCACATTTTCGCACCACGGTCAATTGTCATCGTTCATGTCCCGATTTATTCGTAGGAGTTGGCTCCCATGAGCCGCTGACTGGGGTTAAAGATCCGATTAGCGTCAAATTGTTGGTGTTCGTTGTTGGTAATCAGGGTAATCCAAATGCTGAAGTCGGTATAGTACTACTCTCATCCTTTTGTCTACCGATGCTGCAAATTGCTTGAGTAACACACGGCTTGTTTCGAGAGTGTTGCAGAGGTGTTCACACTTCGGGATCTAAGACGTCAATACATTAAGTTCCAGCAAACAGAGAGATGTGAGGGAGATATAGACCAATCATTCGACGCTGTGACATCCAACTCAGGGACGTCCGTACAAGCACCTAGTATTCTACACAGCTCACTAGACATTCAAATGGGTGTTCGGGTGATACTCAATAACATCGAGATTCGAAAGGATTCAGAGAGGAATGAGAAGATCACGTTCGAGTAGGAGACAATCACTGCTATGACTCTTATAGACTGTTGTGTTTCACATCAACCAAATAACGGAACAGAACCCCTTTTTCACTTGTTAAGTCTCACTGGGACTCGCATGCACCCCACATTATTATTATGTGTGCACCCACAATAATATTGTGATTTGCATGCTCATCTCAGCTCCTCCTAACTCATGTCAAATGGTTCCTCAAACTCGAGTAGCAAACAAAGAGCATCACAAAGTGTAAGTCACGAATGTTTAGGGAAATACCACCCTATCAATCATATAATACATGCAAGTAATATGTGAATTCATACTGTTGTGCTAAACGTGCAATCACATGCAATATCATATGTAAGTGTTCACTAGTTATGCAGTACAATGAGTATACGAGAGACGAACCTTGCAATCTGAAGCTGAGTGTCATGGTCGATTTTTGGATCAATTCGGTTATAGTCTGGTTTTATGAAAACGTTTTAAAACCAAGTTCACTATAACCAGTGGCTCTGATACCAAACTGTCACACCCCCAAATTCCCACCTTGGGTATATCCCTATTAGAAGTGCGACTATTCAACAAAGAGCCACCAATCATATCAAACATGTTCAATAAAATAATAAAGTACTCGTTGATAAAGGAAATACTGTTTGCAAGTGAAATAAAACCAAGTAACCAGCGGAAGCAAAAGTAAATAGTTTAAAACCCAACAGTGTATCATAAAGTATCCTAAATAAAACGCCCAGTCATGACCATGCCCACTCCAGCCACTTCAGATAGCAAGTCTAAGTGTACCTCAGCTAACGACCTACAAGCATGTAAACAAGTGTGTCAGACTACGCTGGTGAGTTCAAAGTTTTGTTTACCGAGTTAGTTATCATTCACGTGTGTAAAACAGTTAACCAGATGATATGTCGTTTCGCTGTTTTGATGTTGTTATTACTCGATTACCGAATAGCTACAAGATATGTCTGCCCAACCTCCAACGTCTCTATCAAAACGTTGGTCATGTTTTAAGGTAATTAGTTCACGCCCGTCTTTCTGGGACGGTGTGAGGGTGCCAAACCTAATAGCGCTATCAACTAAATACCCCGTTGCCTTTCGCAACTGCCGGTAGTGTCAAGGGGTCTTACGAGATAGATACTGAGTACATAACACAACATCCCGTTATCACGCATTCCTTTATGGAACGTTACCCGTTATCCCTTCCCCGGGATGCATGCTTGAGAAAAGAGCAGTGAACTCACCTTTGATTTGCTCGGTTTGTTATATTACTTGTTCACACATAATCAGTCAATGCCTATGAGGTTCATGTACACGGAATCAGTTTACGTTCACGTTGTTCACGTATGTTCATAGTGTGTAATCGTAGCAAGGATTATCGCACAACAGATAACAATCATTGATAACACACATAACAGTTAGGTTCATTAGTCACATACATGTTTCATGGTAGTGCTTAATAGTTAAGTGAGGTATTTGTCACAAGCAAGTCATGTTTCCTCGATCATAATTAACATCGTCAATAGGCAGACAATAATCATTCAACAACAAAATTAACTTCACAACTAAATGCACAATGAATATGTAAGCAATGGCCGACAAGAGTTAATGTGTGTAGCAAATCCTCACATGCAACCAATAATGACATACTAGATATAGTTACACATGAGCCTGACACTTGGTGTCATGAAATGACATGATAAGGAACAAATCGCGTGTCATTAAATATAATCTGGTGATTCTTAATATCATGGCCAACAACTATATTTGAATATTCTCATTGGGCCGCACAATACTGCTAACATCACATGTACCCTTCATAAATTTTAATGAAACTTAATCATGTAATGAGTGCTATTATGTGATTGGACCAAAGATCCACTAAGCCGACAAAAATTCTTGGTTTAATCATCACCCAAACATAATCTTCAATCAATCAACAATCTCATAAAAGAACTAAAACGGTTTTGTTAATTATTCATCATCATCATCATATAATCAGATTCAATTCACACATTATTCATCTCATATTACATCACCAGCAAATTATTATACAATAACAAGACCAACAATACATCATATTGAACATTTACGAATTCGGGATTTGTTTCGCATGCACTTCATAATCAAGCAAATAACCAATCAAGCATCACTATCACTAATATCAAGTTAACATACCGGGTAAATATAAGCACATGAGAGATACTGATTCGAAGATGGAAGAGCTCCGATGGGGGGGGTCTGCTATGTCTCACGTGAACTTGAGAGAGATAGGGTTTTGCTTGGAGTTATGTGATATTATTAAGAAATCATATGTAAATCCCTCATGTGAGCGTGATTCCTACTAGCCCAAATAATCGGCCCAACTCTAACTATATGTGTGTATATCCTGAAGTCAAAAGCCGGCCCCCAACACATGTGGTAATTGGGCTTCGGGCGTGCGGACTCACATAGGCCGGCCCACTTTTTATAACCCTTGATTGGGCTCGAACAGTTCAATCTAGGATAACCTGTGTGTGTGCGCTTCGAGTGGGCTTGCGGCCCAAATAGGTTAGTCCCCTAAATTAACTAAACGACACCTAGAAACGTTTAACGATTCCTTGCAGTTAATCAGTCAAACACACGTACACATACTCAAACACATTATACATTTAGTAATTACATCCCAGTCACAAGTGTTTATCAATATACATCATCGCAAGGGACCTGAAAGTGGAATAACAAGAAAACAGGATCACGTGACTAAGAGACACTGATCTTGGAAATTCAGGTTGTCACATTGGCTATCCCGATACCATGCGAGAGTCGTATGTTTCCGCAAGGAGATAAAACTAACATCTCCAAGTGGAAAATCTGTTACCATATACGGAGAAAAGAGGGGTAATCCCGTTATGTGTTCAATGCTAAAAGCTCGCCAGCTCATGAAGCACGGTTGTAGGGCATTCATGACATACGCGAACGAACCAGACAAGAGATCTCTAGAGATTAAAGATGTACCGGTGGTACGCGAATATGTCGACGTATTTCCGGAGGACCTACCGGGAATACCGCCAGAACGGGAGGTAGAGTTCGGGATCGAATTGGTTCCGGGCGCGAAACCTGTGGCCAAGGCTCCGTATCGACTCGCGCCATCAGAATTACAAGAATTGATGTCGCAAATTCAAGATCTGTTAGACAAGGGGTTTATCCGGCCTAGTGTGTCTCCGTGGGGCGCACCGGTGCTATTTGTGAAAAAGAAGGATGGGAGCATGCGCATGTGTATCGATTACAGAGAGTTAAATAAACTCACGGTGAAAAATCGATACCCACTTCCAAGAATCGGCGATTTATTTGATCAATTGCAAGGCGCAAGTTGGTTCTCCAAGATCGACCTTAGATCGGGATACCATCAGTTGAAAGTCAAGGAGAAAGATATACCGAAGACGGCTTTCCGTACATGGTATGGACATTACGAGTTCCTTGTAATGTCCTTCAGGTTAACAAATGCACCCGCGACTTTCATGGACCTCATGAACCGGGTCTGTAAGCCTATGCTTGATAAGTCGGTAATAGTGTTCATTGATGACATCTTGATATATTCGAAGAATGAAGCGGAACACACAAATCATTTGCGTGAAGTATTAGAGACGCTTAGAAAAGAGAAATTGTACGCAAAGTTCTCGAAATGTGCTTTCTGGTTGCGAGAAGTACAATTTCTCGGGCACATCATTAGTGCAAACGGGGTGTTAGTAGACCCGTCAAAGATAGAAGCCGTGGCAAGATGGGATCCACCGAAGAATCCTTCAGAGATCAGAAGCTTTTTGGGGCTTGGGGGTTATTATCGAAGATTCATACAGGAGTTCTCCAAAATTGCTATGCCATTAACCAAATTAACCCGTAAGGACGAAAGGTTTATCTGGGGTGAAGATCAAGAAAGGGCGTTCCAAACGCATAAGGAAAAACTGACCCATGCACCGGTATTGTCATTACCAGATGGGACAGACGACATGGTAGTTTACTCAGATGCATCACATTCGGGGATGGGCTGCGTTTTGATGCAACGAGGTAAGGTTATAGCCTATGCCTCGAGACAGCTAAAGACTCATGAGAAGAGATATCCTACCCATGACCTCGAATTGGCGGCGGTGGTGTTCGCCTTGAAAATATGGAGGCATTATTTGTATGGGGTGAAATGCACTATCTTTACCGACCATAAAAGCTTGAAGTATTTCCTCGATCAGAAGGAATTAAATATGAGGCAGAGGCGGTGGTTAGAAACCGTCAAAGACTTTGATTGTGAAATACATTACCACCCCGGGAAGGCTAATGTAGTGGTAGACGCGTTGAGCCGAAAGACAGATTATACGCCTATTCGAGTACGATCGATGCAACTAATTGTGACATCGGGTTTGCTTTAGCAAATCCGGAATTCTCAAATTGAAGCAATAAAGGAAGAAAATGTAAAAAGGGAAAGAATAGTTGGGCAGTTAAAAGACCTGGCGGATAATAACCAATGATTAAAAACTCGATTTGGAAGAATTTGGGTTCCAAACTCATGTGGGGCCAAGGCACTTCTACTTGACGAGGCCCATAAATCTCGTTATTCGATACATCCGGGTGCGACCAAGATGTATAACGATTTAAAACAAAATTATTGGTGGCCATGAATGAAAAGAGTCATCGTGAAATATGTGGAGAAGTGTTTGACCTGCTTGCAAGTCAAAGCGGAGCACCAAAAGCCATATGGTAAGTTGCAACCATTGGACATCCCAGTTTGGAAATGGGAACAAATCACCATGGATTTGTTGACCAAATTACCCAAAACCAACTGCGGGTTTGATGCTATATGGGTAGTAGTGGATAGATTGACGAAAAGTGCTCACTTCATTCCGATTCGTGAGACTTATACATCCGAGAAGATGTCGGAGGTGTACACCAATGAAATCATAGCACGTCATGGGGTACCGATATCCATTGTGTCAGACAGGGATACTAGGTTCACTTCGAATTTTTGGCGCGAATTCCAAGAACAAATGGGGACTAAACTGTTCATTAGCACCGCTTACCATCCACAAACGGATGGGCAGAGTGAAAGAACAATACAAACGTTGGAGGATATGCTGCGGGCTTGCATTATTGACTTCGGGGGTAGTTGGGATGTCTATCTACCCTTGGTTGAATTTTCATATAACAATAGCTATCAATCGAGCATTAAAATGGCCCCATATGAGATGTTATATGGTAGGAAGTGTCGAACCCCAGTATGTTGGGGAGAAGTGGGTCCACGAGGACTAGCACCTACTGATATAATCCGAACTACGAATGAGAAGATCGACATGGTCTGAACTCACCTAAAAGCTTCTCAGGATCGACAGAAGTCGTACGCGGATAAACGAAAGAGGGCGATTAAATTTCAAGTAGGCGATAAAGTAATGTTGAAAGTATCGCCGTGGAAAGGAATAATACGGTTCAGAAAAAGAGGGAAATTGAGCCCAAGATTTATTGGGCCATTTAGAATCACAGAACGGGTTGGTAAAGTAGCATATCATCTCGAACTACCAGAGGAGTTGAGTGGGATTCATAGCACATTCCACGTGTCACATCTCCGAAAATGTTTAGCAGACGAAACTGCTCGTATCCACTACGATGACATCGAGGTGGATAACAGCCTCAACGATGCAGTAAAACCAATTGCGATTTTAGATCGTAAAGAGAAGAGTTTGAGGAACAAAGTGATTAACCAAGTGAAGGTTAAATGGGAACACAGGAGGGGTGCGGATACCACATGGGAATCCGAAGAAGAGATGCAACGGCTCTACCCCATACTTTTTGGTACGTAAATTCGGTTTCGGGGACGAAACCCTTTTAAAGGGGGTGGACTTGTAACATCCCGAAAATATAAAACTTTATATTAAAATTATAAAGTATAAATAAACAAGAAATTATTTAACTAGGAAATTATAACCTGGTTAACTAGAAGCCTAGAAATAACTCGAAATATGGTTAGAATGAACAAACTATAGGTTAAACAAAAGTAGAGGGGCTCATGTTGTCAAAATTGAAACTTGTATTATCAATATTGAATTAAAAACAAAACCAAACACCCATTTGGGATGTCTGGTCGATCAAGAACCACAGGGGGCGACACCCACACTTCCAAAACCCTAACTTCTTCTAAACCATCAAATTGAAGTCAAAATCAAGTTGAAATCGAAATCTGAACATAGAATCGTGATCACCTCGACAAAGGGGTCATAAGGTATGTCGAATTATGTCATTTTGATTCGATTTAATGTTCATGCATGTGATTGAAATCGAGTATAGAGCTTAATTATGTGTTGTAAACATGAAATTTGAAGTGATATAAGGTTTAGGGTCAAACCCTAGATGATTTCTTGATAGATTCTTGCATGATAATTGTAAGGATCAAAATCACCATAGTGGGTGACTAATATGTTAGTGGAACTTGATAAACACTAGGATTAAAACTCTTGTTCTAGTGTAAACTGAAATTTATGAGGAAATCTCTAAATTGTTGATGTTAAAATATGGACATGTAGTCTAATTGAAGCTAATTATGGTGATAAACTCTAGTCATAAACTTGGTTTAGATCATGTAGAAATCTGACCCGCTAGGTGTTTGATAAAACGCCTAAATGAGGGTTAAAACGTTAAAGGTTGGGTAAAACGCAGATTTGAATATGTTAAGAAATAATGCGTTAAAGCTTATGAAAGAGTTCTAATCTTGTTATGAATTGAACTCTT